>JABXWE010012666.1:0-46056 GCA_014611495.1 Limonius californicus
ACATAATTATAAGTAGGTATACCAAATTTCAAAGAAATATCTTTAAATTTGTGGAAATTACAATAAAAAGAAAAAATAAAAAATTGAACTTTAAGGTCCTATAACTTCTTAAGGAAGGACTTTCTGCCTAAGGTATATTAGGTTTAATCGGTTTATTTTTACCTAAAGAATCTATGACTAAACGGTGGCCCATTCTTTCTGAGACACCCTGTATACATATATATATTTAATTTTAAGTATTAATATACTAATTAGTATTTATTTGAAATTTTAAAGTTGGAGTTGCTAGGGCTTAGGGGTTGAGGGGTGGGGGTTTGAAAATTACATCTCTAAATGACAATTTAAAAATAAACATCGACGTGTCCGAGCATTTTTAAGAAATATTTTTCTCAACGATTTTATAGAATTTATCTGTTACTTTTGGGAAGCACTGTATAAGCTAAATTAGCAGCAATATTATATTAACGGCTTAGTAAAAGTTTTAACCATTGAGTGAAGATATGAACCTGTATACTTGTTCTACATCCCATAGTGGGAGCCACTGCTTATGTACTAGTTGCTAAATTGGCGTTTGCCATCTATAGAACTTTTATAATCTGTACAATATTATGACCATCTTTTGCGGGTTGCCTACTTCAGGGGTTCGTTAAAACCAAATACATATATAATACCTAATCTATGGTTAAAACTTGCTTCACCTGCAACGCACTATGTTACCGCTTCCCGATTCTACAGGGTGTATTAAAACGGGTGGCTAATAATTACACCACGCAATTATACTTTGAAAAACAAGCAAAAAACTATCACACCAATTTGGTCTTAGTCTTTAAATTATAAGCACTTAAAGGTTTTTTAATTTGGCAACGCTGTACAATTTAAAGCTAAGAGACATGCATTTAGTCACCCTTGATCGTATATGTTTGTGAATCTGCAATTAAATCAAGTATGTGTTGATGTTTTTCATGGATATCCTCTAAAATTATTGAAATAATTTACAACTCAAGATTTTATTTAAATTTAACTCCTTTTTTGGTTACAATAGCTGTTCAAAATTAGCACCTGCAACTTCTAAACATTTGGTACACCGAGTAATAATGTTTGGTATTAGATTTTGCAGCATGTTACAATTTTTTATTTCTCTAAACGCATTATTTATCCGTTCAATAAGTTGTTCTTCGGTATCAATTTCTACTTCATAAACAAGAGCTTTTAAAATGCCCCATAAGAAAAAATCTAGGACATTTAGGTAGGGACTTCTTGCGGGCCATGATATTGGAACATTGCGCCCGATCCAACGTTCTGGAAAGTTTTGGTTTAACCAATCCCTAGTTTGAAGCCCCCAGTGGGCTGGAGCTCCATCTAACTGGGGCCACATGTCTCTCCTGACAAGTAACGGTACTTGCACCAATAATCCCGGAAAATCGTTGTTTAAAAAATAGACAACATTTTCGGCATTTAATCGACGAGGCAAAATGTGTGGCCCTATTAGTATATTTCCGATAATCCCAGCCCATACATTGAAGCTGAATCTAAATTGGTGTTTAGTCTGATACAAGACATGAGGGTTTTCGTCGGCCCAGTGGTGCATATTAGACATTCCGTTACGGGTAAATGTGGCTTCATCCGTCCATAAAATGTTTTCAATGAAAGCCGGGTTGACTACTTGACTACAAAGCTCTATCCGTCGCGGATAATGTTTCGGAAGCAACCCATGGACTCGCTGGAAGTGGAAGGGATGTAAGAGATTTTCTCTGAACTCTCGATGTACAGCAGTATGGCTAATATCAAGTCTTCGAGCTACAGAACGGGTTGTTTGTCGAGGTTCGTTTTCAAATACCTGTAACATGTTCTCTTCTATTTCAGGTTGTAATACATATCGTGGTCTTCCACCAACTCCCTGCACAGATTCCATTCTTCCTGTTTCTCTTAAGCGCTGATCTAGTCTTTGAATAGCATGAGCATTAGGATGTCTCCTGTGTACCTACCGTTCGGCATATAAATTTGAAGCTCGATGAAAATTACCGCCACATTCGCCTAATATCAAATACATAGCCTCGTACTCAGGAAAACTGTACGCCATAATTTTTCTCAAAACCAAAAATACAAAACAGAAGAAACAAACAAGGAACAAAGTAACTTAGAACAATGATAACAGCGAATAACTAATAAATAATGAGTGAAGCAGAAGTTTTACGAAAATATTAGAAATGTGACTTTTTCAAGTGTCAAAAATGACAATAATCAATCCGTCAGTCATACATCCAGCTATCAATTTTTTATTATTACATTTTAAAAATCAACCCAGCCTATAATGCACAGTCTTCCAAAACCATAAATCGCGAAGATTTTGCATTCTTAAATATTAAATTATACGTAAACTAATTACCGAAATGTTATAATTTATATTTTATTATTACTTATTTTAATTGTTGAACGATGTGTTGCTGATACTATTTAAATCGATTTCTCAACCAAAGTCAAACAAATTTTCAAAGTTTGGGCGTTAATAACTCCCTAACCAAAGAGTTAATACCAAAATGGTATTAGAGTTTTCTGCTTGTTTTCCAATGTAGAATAGCGTGATGTAAATATTATCCGCACGTTTTAATACACCCTGTATACTCTAACCGACTCTTAGGTTGGCCCTGTATAATCTGGGGGTTGGCCAAACTGAACAACGATTAACAAAAGTACGCGGTTTATTTAAACTAATTTACAAAATTCCAGTTCTATAATTAATTATTATTGCAAAAATGATTTTAACCTAATTCAAATACTACAATAAATATCGCCTAATAAATTTAAGTTTAAAATCCAAACTATTTTAATAAAAATTTAAGATATTTATGCCTAACGTCAAAATGTAAATTCTAACCTAGAAGCTAGGAGATGATAAAGTCTAAGCACATAACTTTTAAGTAAATCTACCAAAAATGAACCCGAGGGAGTTTGAAAGGGATGAGCGGGACCCACGGCCTTTACCAGGCCCAAATTCGCCTAAGCAGAAGTCTCCGGTATGTATTTTCTACACTTCTCTACATTGTTTTGCTTCTCTAGAATCATTCCTTATTATTTATTTAAGTATCAGTTTACCTCTGACGAATTACGAGTGCTAAAAGAATGCAATAAAGAGAGTTTCTTTCAACGATGTTTGCCCCTGAGCGCTATATTAGGAGGTGGAATGTTTTATGGGGTCAAAACGGGTATGTTAGAACTACATGTTAAGATTAATATGTAACAAGGATTCTTCCAGGTGTTTTAAAGGGTCATCCTAAGTACGGTGCAACTCCAAAAGTCATAGTTGCTGTAGTTGTAGGTTATTTCGTCGGCAAGTTTTCTTATCAAGGTAAATGCGCGGAGAAACTTATGATGCTGCCGAATAGTCCAATAGGCGAAATGTTGAGACAAAAAAGAAGAGGCGGATTTCAGGAAAGGTAAGTTAATTTGCTATTAAAAGCAGGAATTGATGGATTAATGTTGTGCTAGTTTGGAACCAGGATTTGGCCCTGGAATGGCTTTGGCGCCCTTTGGTGGCATGAATCCCTCGGACACTTACAGTGACGTACAGCCAAAAAATACTTTAGACATGGATACTAGTCGCCCAGAAGTGGATGGCTTGGATGATTCACATAGACCTTCGCTTGATAGCAAGTTTAGTTGTACTCCTCAATGCAATGTGTTTGAAAATTATTGTTTTAGACCCAATTTATGAGGAAGAAATGCCACCTGTGCAGAAACACACAACTACCTATGACGAATTAAGAAAGCAAAATAGGGAGGAATACCAACAAAGAAGAACTGGGAATTACAGGTAATGTTTGATGATTAACCATGATTATGATTACCTTCAAGTTTTGTAACAAATTTATTGGTTAACTTTGATAATTCATCATTTTTTTTACAGAGGCGCACCAGATGTAACATCCCCAGGAACCCCAAGTCCCCTACCGAATCGCGAACCTTCAATGCCAAGAACTCAAACCAACAAATATGGTGATTCCTGGGGATAAGCAAATACTTAATACTCCTGGGTGCTGGTATTATTTTTGTAGACTTAACTTGTAGATATTAAATAAAGAGCATTTATGAAACAAAATTTAGGTGATGATATATTTTATCAAGCACCATTGTTTCTGCATATTTGTTGTGGGTAACGTTATTTCAGTAAACACCATTAGTAGTACAAAGAGCTTCAAAAGGACTTGTAATGCAGCAAAATTGGATTGTCGATATATTTTACTTTATCTGTTGTACCAAGCACCATTGTTTCGTTAAATTAAAGTATTTTTCTGTGAGTGTTATTTCATTAAACGCCATCAGTAGGAAGATTTTCAAAAGCCTTTATTCAACAGCGAAATTGGGTTGTAAATGTATTTTACCCTACACTAAAATAGTTTATTGTTAATGGCATTTTATTAATACCCTTAGCAAGATCTCCCAAAAACATTTATTTGATAGCAAAATAGGGAAGACAATATATTTTACAAACAAGAAGAACAATTCTAAAACTATTTCTCATAAGAGCTTTCCTTGTCTGCATATTTCCACATTTAGCAATTTTAACATTGCATGTATCACACTAACAGCCTTTTGCTAAAAACAAATTATTGTATTGTATTTGAAATAGCGAGATCTAGAACGCGGTTTTCCATTGTAATGAACTTTGTTTTTCTAAATAATCAACTCTGTTGTTAAAATACCGTAAACAAATCTTTGAACTGTTTTTGACAAGTAAAATTTAAATTGACAAATAGGCTGTATATATTAACAAAAATGGTTTTCTTAAGGCTAGCAAGAAATGGAAATTTATTTACTAAAATACTGGATTTCTCCACTCAGAACTTTAAGCAGGTGATGAATAGGTAATTTTTTATATCCTTAATTTGCCCCATTTTAATATAGAATTAGTTAAAAGTTGATTTTTCTATAATCTGATTTACTTCACTGCATTCATTTGAGACTAAATTTGAAACCTGTATCTATTTAAAAGTTAAAATTTTAAGCTTAAGATATCAAGGTAAAACATCGAAATCTTACCTTTAAAATTAGACAGGAAACGATTTTGATTTAGATATCTTGTTTTAAATCGGGAAATATCGATTCAAGACCTACAGTTGCAACTTCCATTTGAATTTTGTTCTTTAAATTGATTCTAACTTTAAACTCATATTTACTAAACTATAGGGGAGAGTCGGACAAATTGGACCAGTTAGCACTTTCTATTTTTTTCTTCAGTACGTATAAGTCCACCAAGTTGCTTATCATTACAAACTGTCACCACGACATGCTCACAAACGACAGGAAAAATTTCATGAGGTCACTACCATATTGTAATTGACTACACATTTTTCTCATAAACGGTCCAATTTACAAGACTAGTTTGATAAATTGGACCACACCTAGTGGTCAACAAAAGTAGGTAGGTAGCACTTATCTGGTTTATCTGGAGATTACTTCTTCATGGTGTAGTATGATGCTGTGTCATTTCTACGACAAATAAAGCTGCTATAATAAACACAAATCCATTTATTGAAAATTAATAACAAAGAAAAGTACAATAGGGAAATAAAAAAACTTAAAGAACAGTCTTAACATTAACAGTTAAAATACTTAACGTACGTCTAAATTATCAAAATTAATTTGAAAGGTTAGTATTGAATTTTGACGCTTGGTACCACCAAGTGTGAGTGATTTCAGCACCATTTGAATATCTTGATCAGCCACAGGATAGCGTTCTGTTACTAGAGGGAAGACAAATCCGTGTTTATGTTTTGAAGACTTTTTTAAATAGATGACCCAACAGTCCGATAATCCTTCTTTAGGAGTGTCCACTTGTGCGCCATAATAAACTTTTTTTCGTAGAACCACCAATACAAAATCTCCCTTGTTAAGTTTGGCCACATTCACATCTTCCTCTGGTGGTAGCACTTCTTCGCCGACAAAGTCGTCCCCTCCAGATGAATCTGCCAAGGAGCTTATGTCGCCTGGTACTGCTGGAAATCTCATACTTAGCCTTCTTTTGGCTTTTCTTTCCTGACCCAACTTTTTCTTTTTGGTTGATCGTAATGTCAGTTCCAAAATTCAATTTTTCTGAATTTTTTTAGGAACCGCTTTCTTCTTTAATTCTAACTCAGTTTTGTATGGCGTACTAGTAAGGACTTCGGCGTCCTGATGACGGACAGCTTTTGTATTTGCAGACGGTTCAGCTTGAGGCAGAGGCGATGCTTCACTTAGATTTTGAAGAAATATCGATGATAATGAGACTGAAGGGCCAGGAGATCTGTAGGTACCAGTGGCGGCTTGTACTAAAGGGCACAAGGGCACGTGCCCACCCAACCACCAAGATAAACACGGAAAGAAATTCGCATGTAATTCAGTGCATTATTTTAATTTCATTATTTTAACGATGGTATCAAATTTTCCTGCCGCACCACAAGCGCGGCTAACAGCCTCAAAACTATTTTCCGGGGAACGCTCTGATTTGTTCCCCATGCAGAGGTGATTCGGATGGCTATCGGTTATCTTCGCTATACGCGATATACCAGGCCAATGGGGCACCGAGCGAAGCGTTCCTCATTTAAAGTCAACATTTGACTTTCGACCGTAGTGTTTTATTTTCGCGCAATCGCGCGTGTAAATTCAAAGACGAACGTGACGTTTTTTCAATGATGGAAGTTAAATGCGCGCAAAATCTTTTAAAAAACCCGCTATTTGAGGTAACATATACACTGTTTTGTTTTATGTGCTTAATTTTTAAGAAAGAGGTTAGTGCGTGGAATAAACAAGGGGTGAATGATTTAAAACACATTGCAGAGAGGGCAAAGAAACACAAATCTTCCGTTTCTCACATGAATGCGTGCATGGATTTTAGTGTTTTAGGCAAAGTGGACATCCGTGAACAATTAGAGGGTGCTTATTTGCTACATAAAATTAAGTACAACGAAGACGTGGAAAAATCTTCATATTTTGCGCCGGTTAATTATGTGTATTAAATTTTGCGGCGTCTTTGAACTCGTGTTGCGAGGTCACGATGAAACATTAACGTCAGGCAATCCAGGAATTTATTTAGGGTTAACCAACTTTGCTGCCGAATTAGACGCTGTGCTTGCAATACATATGAAAGGTTCACAAGTGTTTAAAGGCGTCTCAAAAACAATTCAGAACGAATTGCTAGATGCAATCTTGCAAATTTACAAGCAGGAGATGTTAAAAGAAATTAAATCTGCAAATTTCATTGCTTTGGAGGCCGATGAAACTACAGACACTTCTAATCATCAGCAAATGGTTGTTATTATTCGATACGTGTTTAATGGACAAATTTTTGAACGCTTTTGGTCTTGGCTATAAGCATGCATTTCCACAAAAATATTTTGATGAAACTGTGAAATCTTATCCTATGTTGGACAGTGTAACATTGAAAAGTGAACTTTCAGCAATTTATGAGCGCGATGACATGTGTGACGTAGGTGGTATTTTGCCACTTTTAGTGACTGAACGCATTGGCGGTCCTATCAATAGAAAAGAAGTTCGTCCAGTCTATCCCGGATTTTTCCAGCATGAAAAATAGGAGAATGGATTTTATGTACAAAAAATAGGTAAGTTTTTTCTTGTGCCCACCCTCTTTCTTAACTCACGAGACGCCACTGGTAAGTACCAAAGGAACGCTTGGTTGCAAAGCTTTGGCAGCAGAAAAAAATGATTCGTAGAAGACAAGACAATCAACTGGCCAAATACCGCTGCCCTTGGAGCAACTTCCAGTCGTACGCACAGTAGCCGCCCTTCCGTATGCTTCACCCAGCAACGCAGAAACTTTAAATTGTGAAATAGTTGTTCCTGGGTTGTTTCTGAACCATTTTTCTTGAGCTTCAATATAGCACAGCCCCAGTGGCCTAAAGAAGGACACATCTAAAGGCTATATCCTGTGTGTAGTGTGGCTGGGGAGTTGCAGAAGAATGATGCCGTGGTTCCTTGCGTACTCGATGGCGGCGAGATTTTTGCTGTGAGTGGTGTGCCCATCTAGGAGCAACAAGACAGGATCCTCCTTAGATGACACAACATGGTTATGGAAGTGATTTAACCAATGGTTAAACAGTGCCGAGTTTATGTATCCAGTATCGGAAATTGTAACGATACTGCCCGTGGGTGCACCAATTTCGAGTCCTTGTGGCTGTCTTTTTCTTTTAAAAATTATCATCGGTGGAATAAAGTTGCCCGCAGCACTTGTGCAACACACCATTGTGGTGTTTAAACCCCTTTCGCCGCTAATAGTGACAGATCCAACTTGGCGTTTCCCTTTTAATCCAACTACTTTGGATGGCATTTTTTGAACAGTGGTGAACCCTGATTCGTCAACGTTGTATATTTTACCCCCGGTTAATTTTTTTTTCATCCACCAAGCGGTCCAAAATCGTAAAAAACCTATTTACCCTTTCCTCAGTGAATCCTTTTACTCTCTGTGTGGAGGTGGCCTCAGGTTGGTGCAGTGACAGCTTTTCGTGTCGCGTCAGAAACCCATAGTACCACGCTTTTCCTGCTATTCCTTATCTGTGTTAAAATTGTATTGTACCCCGTGTTTCTCTGCTATTGCAAAAGCTAATCTTCTGACATCCTTAATAGTGAGACCAAACATCCTTTCTTCAAAATGAAGAATGTGTGCACCGAACTCCTTTTCCATAGCAGCAGAGAACAAGGGCATTCTTCCAAGAGCTCCGATTTTATTTCTTTCGTTTTTTTCCTCAGCATGTCTTCTTCATATTGATGAGCTGCTGCGATAAGGCCAGTCCTTATCTCTGACACAGCCTGTACTGCTAGTTCCCATTGCTGCTGAGTCCACTTACCGTAATGGCCTCTTTTAGACATTTCCTATAATAAAACACAAAAAATAATTGCAGTGTGGTTAATTGGACCGGTCCAATTTAGCAAACCGTCATCGGTCCAATTTATCCGATCACGCAATTATTGAAGTTAGGTTTATTATCATTTTTACGTCCACACCATAGAAATATGGTCGATAAGAAAAATATTAACTTACTTTTAACAATAGCCGTCCTGCTTAGCGTTGAATTAAACAAAATTTTATAATAAAGCGCGTAAAAAACTAAACACCATTACGCCACAGAATAAATACCTGTCAGGTATTTATTCTGTGATTACGCCAATCATGTCAAGACGCTACTGCCATCAAACATTGTGTCGGTAAACTTCTTGCATCAAGTACATTACCCCAACACAAGATGGAGCCTCTTTGATTTAAACAGGTACCTACCTAAAACCGAGGTGGTCCAATTTACCAGGCGATTCAATTTACCCGACTCTACCCCCACACACATTTCGATTTTTGAATATGTAAAATATCGACTTGCAACTCAAATATACCTGATTAAAAATTAACCTCTGTCTAATTAACACTCTAAATATCAATTCTGAACGTGAAATATCGACTTAATTTTCAAACTCGCCTCTCAAAATTCGAGACTTCAACTTTAATATCAATATTTTGATGAAATTTCGACTTCCAGCTGGATTTAATGATAAACTCTCAATTTAAAACCAGAAATACCGATCCAAAATTTGAAATTACGACTTAAAATGTTCAAGTTCGGAATTTTAAATGTGGGGAGTGATATTAAACAAGAAATGTATATTTTAAACTCGAGATTTAAAACATTCCAGATATTAAACAAGAAATACGAGATATCTTGAATTTAAACGTAAAATCCTTATTCCGAACACGAAATCTCGATTCTATGCTTAGAATCTCAATTTAAAACCCCAATTCGCGATTTTAAAAGAAAAGTGATGTATCGACTTGGAATTCTCTTGCAAATCTCAATCTATTATCTAACATATCGATCCCAAACATGAAATTCAATTTAGAATGAGAAATCTCTATTTAAAGATCAAAATGTTCATGTAAAATAACTAATCTCAATTTAAAATTTCGATGTTAAACACATTTTCAATCTAAAGGAAGATGAAGGAACTTGAAAAGAAATATATCTGAAGCAGCAAAATAAGCCTGTAGTACAATGAAAGTAAGGTATAAATATGCAAAAAAAACACCATCTTAGACAGAAGAAATCAAGGAAATAGTAAAGGAAAAGAAAAATAAATGGTAAAATATCTCCAGAGAAGAAAATCCGAAGATTATAAATATATCAGCAGTCAATGAAAAAATAGAGGAAACTTCGGTGCAGTCTATTGAAGATCTGGTAACCAAAATCGTCGTTGCACTTGAGTTGAAACAGACCAACCCACACCTTTAATAGGGTCAATCGTAAGCTGTACTACCAATCAAGCGTCGGATATGTTCGAAACCAAGACGGGATTGAGACGGGGAGGCGTGTTCAACCCCTTACTATTCGCTATGGTACTCGATGGGGTAATCAAAGAACGTACGAAATCGACAAGACCGTATACAAAGTTTGAACCATACATGTTACCTCTTCATTTGGACAATAACATTTAAGTCAAATTTTTAAGAAACCTACGCCCGATTTGATGTAAGACGTGCCGCTGATTTTATGGAAAGGTATATGGTTTCATAAAAATATAAACAAGCTACCATCGAGCAATTGAAAGCCGAATATTAAATATGTCTTGAAGAGAACGCAAAACTACCTAACATGTGGATCAGACAGAAGACAAAGGTGGAACTTATTATCCAGCAAATCCCCACATAAATGAAACTGTGCGGGACACGCCGCAAGGAAGGAAGATAGATGGCGCAGCAAAGTTGTCAAATGAAGAACTGGAGGAAACATCGGAACAGAGGCAGATTCTTTATACATTGGGCAAACGACATCAGAAAACATACAGGATTGTTATGGTACAGAATGGCTAAAAACCGCAACATATAAGAGGCCTACACTCCCAAATGGGTGGAAGAAAGCTTTTATGAAGAAAAGAATAAGAGCAGTTTGGGGCGCCACTCCATTTTCCACTAGCTGTACATAAAGACATAAATAAAACCTTTACAGGGCGTTGGATTGACTGTGGAGATCCTGTTCTGATGTTGCCAAATTTGAGTCGATTGGACTTGTATTTGTAGAAACATATAAACATTTATTGTTCGAAACTTCTGTACAGTCTAGTGTAGATCTAGTAACTAGAATCGTCGTTGCACTTGAGTTGATACAGACCATCCCACACCTTTAATAGGGTCAATCGTAATCTGTACCGATCAAACGTCGGATAAGTTCGAAACCAAGACAGGACTGAGATGGGGAGGCGTTTTCAACCCCTTACTATTCGCTATGGTACTCAATGAGGTAATCAAAGAAGATACGAAGTCGACAAGACCGTATACAAAGTTTGGACCATACATGTTACCTCTTCGTTTGGACAGTAACATTTACGTCAACTTTTTAAGAAATGTACGCCCGATTTGATGTAAGACGTGCCACTGATTTTATGGAAAGGTATGTAGTTTCATAAAAATATAAACAAGCTACCATCGAGCAACTGAACGTCGAATATTAAATATGTCTTGAAGAGAACTAGCTAACATGTGGATCAGACAGAAGACTAAGGTGGAACTTATTATCCGTCGAATCCCCACATAAATGAAACAGTGCGGGACACGCTGCAAGGAAGGAAGATAGATGGCCCAGCAAAGCTGTCAAATGACGACACTGGAGGAAACATCGGAACAGAGGCAGATTCTTCATACATTGGGCAAACGACATCAGAAACATACAGGATTGTTATGGTACAGAATGGCTAAAACCGCAACATAGAAGAGGCCTCTACACTCCCAAATGGGTGGAAGAAAGCTTTTATGAAGAAAAGAATAAGAGCAGTATGGGGGGTCACTCCATTTTCCACTAGCTGCACGTAAATACATAAATAAAACCTTTAGAGCGCGTTGGATTGACTGTGGAGATCCTGTTCTGATGTCGCCAAATTGGATTCGATTGACTTGTATTTGTAGAAACACATAAACAAGTATTGTACGAAACTTCGGTGCAGTCTATTGAAGATCTGGTAACCAAAATCGTCGTTGCACTTGAGTTGATACAGACCAACCCACACCTATAATAGGGTCAATCGGAAGCTGTACCAATCAAGCGTCGGATATATTTGAAACCAAGACAGGACTGAGACGGGGAGGCGTGTCGAACCCCTTACTATTCGCTATGGTACTCGATGAGGTAATCAAAGAACATACGAAGTCAACAAGACCGTATACAAAGTTTAGACCATACATTTTACCTCTTCGTTTGGACAATAACATTTACGTCAACTTTTTAAGAAACGTACGCCCGATTTGATGTAAGACATGCCACTGATTTTATGGAAAGGTATGTGGTTTCATAAAAACACAAACAAGCTACCATCGAGCAACTGAACGCCGAATATTAAATATGTATTGAAGAGAACGCAAAACTACCTAACATGTGGATCAGACAGAAGATCAGCATGGAACTTAGTTTCCGGCAAATCCCCACATAAATGAAACGGTGCGGAACACGTCGCAAGGAAGGAAGACAGATGGTGCAGCAAAGTTGTAGTTGTAGACGACACTAGAGGAAACATCGGAACAGGGGCAGATTCTTCATACATTGGGCAAACTACATCAGAAAACATGCAGGGTTGTTATGGTACAGCACGGCTAAAAACCGCAACATAGAAGAGGCCTATACTCACAAATAGGCGGAAGAAAGCTTTTATATGGAAGATAATAAGAAGAAGCTTCAGCAGTATGGGACGCCATCCCATTTCCGCTAGTTCTACGTGATACACAAATCAAACCTTTGAAGGGCGTTGGATTGACTATGGAGATCCTATCGCTTGCTCTGTGAGGTTGCCAGATTTGAATCCATTGGGCTTGCATTTGTGGAAACACATGAACATTTATTGTTCGAAACTTCGGTGCAGCCTTTTGAAGATCTAGTAACCAGAATTCTCGCTACACCTAAGTTGATCCAATTCACGGCACACTTTGAATAGGGTCAATTGTAAAACGTAACAATCAAGCGTCGAAAACGGTCGAAACCCAGACAGGACTAAGACAGGGATGCGTGCTGAATCCCTTACTATTCGCTGCAGTACTCGATGAGATAATCAAAAATCAATCGAAGTCAATAAGACAGTATACAACTGGTATCCGCATAATGTTACTGTAAATCAACAACCTTTCACGTCCCACTGCTGGGCATCGGCCTCTTCTCTGCCACGTGCTTCTCCTAAGCACTAAGGCAGAAATACGGAAAACCTGTAGTTTAACGCCGAGTCCTAAGGGCAGAAATTGCAGGGCAGGTTTTTGACGTTAAAATCCCACGGTTGCCAACCGGATGGGTGCAAGCACAAAATTTGTATATGCTGGTAATGCTGGTAATACTGGTAATGCTGGGGAATCAAACCTAAGCCATAATCAACGTTTAGAGCAGAACACGAGCACTCTGCCATCTGCTATATAAAAATAAGGTACACAGAATTAGAACAGGTGAACAAGTACGAATACCTACGGGAAATAATACAAAAAAGTGGCTAAATAAAGAGTGATATAGACCAAAAAATTAGCACAAGAGGAAGGATTTTTGACGCAGCCAAAGGAATGTTCATAGAAAAGCAAACGCTTCCCAAACAAACAAGAGTGACGAAATATATTTAAAAAAATGTTGTAGTAGCAATTGTTACATACCCCAGCGAGTCGTGAACAACTATAGATAGACAAACAAACAATCATGGAGATGAAATTCTTAAGGTAAATAATAATCCTAATAAGGATAGAGAGTTTGAAACCACCCGAAAGATCATATACAGCAACAGAGAAAAGAAAACAAGAAAGACAGTGATAAGAGTGGAGAGAAGAAGTAGAAGTATCAGTACATAATAAAGGAGAAAACTGGAACGAAGTAAGCCAAATAGCCATGGCCTGGCGAAAATGGAAAGAAATGTGAGAAGAAAGTCCGTGGAAGACTGGCCTGATACACAAAAAGGTATAAAAAGCGTCTGGATTAAGTAAGTAGGTATTTACTTTTATACACCACGATCACGATCTGCCAATTTCAATCCACTTCTGGATATAGGCTTTTCCCATTTCGTTCCATCTTCTTCAGTTATTCGCCTCTCTCATCCAAAAAAGGCCTTCTGATCTTTTTATGTGTCATTTCACTCAGTGCTTGGACTGCCACGGTTGTCCTGTAGGTCTCCATTCTAGTAGTCTTTTCGTCCACCTGTGTCTACGTGCCACGTGGCAGGCCCATTTCCACTTCAATTCGGTTGCTCTTTCGATAATGTCTGTTATTTAGTCTGAGTTCGATCCTCAGATTATGAATAATTCATATTGTAAACCGAAGTCTTAAGATAGAAACGCATGTATCTGCCTTAGTACTGAGACGAAGCACGTAATAAAGAAGAGGCTGGTGCTAATCAGGGAAACGGAAAGGCTGTTCATTAAACAAAAGGCTTAACCACTGAACTTAACAGACGCAACGTTAGCTGCATGCTTAAGAACTATTAAAATAGTGAAATATAAATTACTAATTTCCTATTTATCTTTCAATCTAATTTTATAAAAATAAAAAGGCAGATGCAATATCAGTGTACACCTGGTTTCAGATCCGCTTTACACTAGGGCAGTAGGAAGCAGAACCGTTCCATAAATATATGTACTCCCCCTATGAAGCGTATGCAAAAACAGCACACTGTATAGCTCGTAAACATCGTTTCATATTTTTCTTTGCCATCTGGGAGCGCTGTGTAAATGTGATCCAGAAGGCTAAAGCATTTATCAAACAATACTGTCAAAATTCAGTAAAAAATAATCTAAAATAAAATTCATGTAAAATCCTTAACAAAACTTCATTAATTTAGAAATCACTCAATTTCCGGATAATGGCGCGAGCATGTCATGATTGCCACAGAAAATGCGGCAAGGGCGGTGGTGGTGGTGTTGACCCAGCCGTTCTGCAGAAAATGGACAAAGGGTTTGCCGCTCTGGAATGTTCTGCTTCAAAATCACTTCTAAAGAAATACTTAACTAGGCCGCTGTATGAAAAACTGAAAAATAAAAAGACTTCATTCGGCTCCACGCTCTTGGATTGTATTCAATCAGGTACCTATTTAAATTAGAATCTTAACAAACATGACAATAACAGATGTTGCTCTTAAAAGGTCTAGAAAATCATGATTCTGGAATTGGAGTGTACGCCCCAGATGCAGACGCTTATACTGTGTTTGCCGAGTTGTTCGATGCGATCATTCAAGATTACCATATGGGATTTACGAAAACAGACAGACATCCACCTTCAAACTGGGGCGATGTTTCATCCCTTGGTAACGTCGACCCGAAAGGCGCATACGTGGTATCAACAAGAGTCCGTTGCGGTCGCTCCCTTGACGGTTACCCATTCAACCCTTGTCTAACCGAAGCGCAATACAAAGAAATGGAAAAGAAAGTCCAATCCACATTGACAGACCTCAAGGGTGAATTCAAAGGCAAATACTACCCTTTGACGGGCATGAACAAGAAGGACCAGCAACAATTGATAGACGACCATTTCTTGTTCAAAGAAGGTGACAGATTCTTGCAGGCAGCTAATGCGTGCAGGTTTTGGCCTACAGGTCGAGGAATTTACCACAACGATAACAAGACGTTCTTGGTCTGGTGCAACGAGGAAGACCATTTGAGGATCATCTCCATGCAGGAAGGAGGCGATTTGGGCGCTGTTTATAAGCGGCTTGTGGAGGGTGTGCAGTCCATTGAAAATAAGTTGAAGTTTTCACGTCATGATCGACTTGGTTTTTTGACGTTTTGCCCCACAAATTTAGGTAATCATGCTTAAGGTGGAAAACATCCAAGGTAAAAGATATCTGTATATTGACAAAAATATGGATTCTATGTTTTGTAAACATATCAGTATATCCATATTTATGACAATCAAATGGTATTGCTTAAATTATCTATACATTGATAAGCATCCATATATCACTTGATTTAAATGTAGATAGGTATCAATATGTCAAAGTAATATTCAATACATGTCGATATATTGGTAATAACCGTCAAATACAGTCTGACATTCATCGACCCCAACAACAAACACTGTTAGAAAACAATAATATATCCACATTTAGCAATGTAGTATTCCTTAACAATCGATAAATTTGTAAGATATAATATATCAGTAGTTCCAAATATAGATAGAAATCTTTATATCTAGCGAACAGTATATCAATACATATCGATAATCGCCAATATATGGGTATTACCCGCTAAATGTAGTTTAGCGTCCAACACTTCCAACTGTTGTCACAAACAAAATCGTTATATCGATATCGTTATCGATCAAAGTATCTTTATATTAACATATCGGTAAATCCAATACAGGAATGCCAATATCAATACGTATTTTCAATATATTAACTTATCATAATCTTGATATTTCAAATATATCATAGAATAATTACATACACAGCTAGCTATTGAAATAAAGAATAACCAGCAATCTCAATCACATTCTGTGTTAATTTATACAGGGTGAGCCACATAGTATGCTCGACTAAATGTATCTTGAAAACTGGACAGTGTACATCATATTCTGTCATAAAATGACCTAAAATGTACCTACACCATATCAAAGTCAACCATTGCAAAAGATTCGAAAAATCCCATTATTTTTGAGTAGAAAACGTGATTGGAGAAATAATATTCTATATAATTTTAAAAATAGTATCCCATGGAAATAAATATTATAACCATATATTTCGAAAAATAAAATCTAATTTTCACTTCTGAGTCAAAAACTGATCTTATATAATTCCCAAACAAGGCAATTATCCAAATGGCATACACGGGTGTTAACTCGATCTCAGATTAACGGTATATAGGGGCCATCATAGATAACATATTATATTAATAAACCCATGGCTGGAAATACGTCGTTTCATTTTTTAATATTTAAAAATGGGTAATTTGTTAGAGCATAATTCATATCTAGTACTCAATCTATATCGTTTATCATTGACGTATATACTGGGCGTAGGTCCTCTTTTTTAAAACATTACTTCTTGCATCGACGTAGCAAGTTTATATTGACCCCATTAAAAGTGTAGTGTGGTCTGGATCAACTCAGATGCAGCGACAGTTCTGGTAACTAGATGTTCAAAACACTGCACAAGTTTCGAACATCAAGCTTTTCGTGTGACCCCACAAATAAAAGCCTAATCGATTCCAATCTGGGAACAACCAGGCCAAGCGACAGACCTCCACGGCCCATTCAACGTCCTTCAAAGGGTTCATTTATGTATTGAAATGCAAGTGGAAAATAGGTTGACACCGCATAATGCTAAAGCCACATCTTATTCTTCTTTATAAGTTTCCCTCTACACGTATCTTATGTTACTTCATTTGTTGCGATTTTCAGCGATTCTATACCATAACAACATTGCATGCTTTTTGATGTCGTATGTCCAACATTTGAAAGATCTATCTCTGTTCCAATGTTCTCCCCAGGGTCCCCGTTTGATAACTTTGCTATACCATCTATCTTGCTTCCTTGCGAAGTGTTCCGCCCAGTTTCATTTAGATTTGGGTATTTGCTGGATAATATTTTCCACCTTGGTCTTCTGTCTGATCCAGCTATTTATTAGCTTTGTTATCTCTTAAAGATATATTTAATAATCGGCGTTCCATTGCTCGTTGGTGTAGATGTAGCTTGTTTATAATTTTCTGAAAACAGTAAGAATCTACACAGAGAACGATCTCTTGAAAGCATTGCTCGTACCTCTGGAGCTGGTATGGGCGAAGCTTCTGTTCATTGAGTAGCTTCCATGCACTGACATGATTTGCATTTTTGGCTTGCGCGACGACTCAGGAAAGATGGTTCGTCTCAAAAGCATTGAAGGACCTCTTCCTCAAAAGCTGAATTTCGCAAACTTCTCGGAGACCCGTTACCAATGCTCTGTTGTTTCAGACAACCTCTTTCTGTTAGCCCTGTTAATCTATCCAAATATGGTGTAACCTGGAATTATCTCCCCCCCTTAAGAAAAAACAAATCATAGGCACAGGAGTAATGATTAAAAAAAAGCAACCCCCACTATCTGGGACAGAGGTTCTGTCCTGGCTGAGGTCGGTGGGATTCTTCTGCCGAGGAAAAATTTGAACGTAAACCTTCTGTCGGATAAGAAGTACCTAAAGCTGTAGGTCCCGTGCCACTCCGATGTGAGAAACGTTAAATATCACTAATGTGGTTGGAACTACCTCAGATAGGCAAAATTCATAGTAAGGCCGTACAATATAACCTAAGTGCATAGAGATGCTTAGAAAACCACGTCCTAGATCTCGCCCAATCAAAACAAGCAAACCCCCACTATCTACTTTAATGATAAACGATACAGAAAGTTTCGGCATAGGGGACCGCGGTAGAGTAATGGCCTCAGCGCTTGGCTTCGGAGTTATTCTACCAAAGTCGCTCAGGTTCGAATCCTGAGCATTGCACTTTCCCAGGGTGTTTGTGGTGTCTGGGGCATGGGGTTTTTCAAGGGTGGGGCATGTTAGACCTGTGAATAGCACGAAATGTGCTGAGCCGGGATAAGCTGGGAGGGATGGAAATCTTGGAGTTGCCTTTGGCAACTCCACGATTCTTAAAAAAAAAAGTTTCGGCATTGGGTGTTTGAGTATTGGATCTGAGTTTCGCCGTAACAAAATTAACTAACATACCTACAACCATGTCTGTAATGCAAAATAATAATTTTGTTTTTAAATAACTTTAATGTCCTGTAACTTCGAAACGGTGCATTTCTGGCAATGGATTTATTAGCAAAAAACGTTACATACGATCCCCCATATACTCGTACACTCACAAACGTTGCAACATAATCATGTTATCACCTTGTATGAAGGAATCATTAAAATTTGACTAGCAGCTTTAGTCAAAAATTTAGGACATTTTGCCGCTCATCCAGCTTAGAAGTATTTCACCCAATGCGGTTCAAATAGTACTAAAAATTAATATATTCTCTACCTAGAAAATCTAGATTCAATAGGTAAATAAACACAGCCTGGAAAAAGTATGAATTTTGAGAAGTTATAACAACAGTATGATAAACAATAATCCATTTTTGGATTTTCCGGTTATCGATTCGTTAATGGTCATTATCGACTAATAACTGAGGAAAATAAGTGAAAATACCTTATGAGACACTATGGATAGTTCTCTATTCAAAGATTTTGTATGACTATTCATTTAACCATGGTTAAAAATGCCAGAAAGCGTTTAATATCTATACCCACAGAAAATCTACGAGATACAGGAGGAGATTTCCTTTTAGACGAGCAACAATTTCTTCTTTTTCGTGGAACTACAGTCCCATCTGAACCTGGGCGTCCCGTATTATCTGCCTCCAGACGTCGCGCTGCCTTGCTGTTGTTATCCAATTGCGAACTTTCAGAATTTGTTTGGCGTCCTTTTCAATGTTGTTTATCCATCTATGTCTTGGTCGTTCTCTGCCCCTTGCACCCTTCATCTGCCCATTATATACTTTCTTCAGGATTCGATCTGCACCCATTCCCTCCAGGTGTCCCGTCCATTTTAATCTTTGTAGTTTTATAAATTCTACAATATCTGGTTGTTGATATATCTGCTTTAATTTGAAGTTGTATCGGATTCTCCATTCCCCATTCTTTATCACCGGCCCATGTATTTTCCTTAGAATTCGTCGTTCCCATCTTGTTAATAGTTCCTCTGATTCCTCGGATTCTCCATTCCCCATTCTTTATTACCGGCCCATGTATTTTCCTTAGAATTCGTCGTTCCCATCTTGTTAATAGTTCCTCTGAGTATTTGGCGATTGTCCACGCCTCACTTCCGTATTTCACCACCGGTCTTATTATGACTTTGTAGATTGTGATTGTGGTTTTTCTTGAGGCTCATTTTGACTTAAATGTATGTGACAGTGAGAAACAGGCTCTATTTCCAGCTAGCATGCGTTATTGTATTCCCTGCTTGATATCGTTTTCACTGTTAATTTGACATCCTAAATATTTAAATTGCTGCACTATTTCAAAGTTGTTATCTCCTATGGTGTAATTTTGGCCCAGTCTTCTTCTTGCTTTTATCGATGGTAGCTTGGTTTTGCTTTCGCTGACCTTCAGTCCGATTTTACTGACTTGTGTTTCCAGTTTGCTATACACTTCATTGATTTCCCATTTTGTTCCGGCCACTAGATTAATGTCTTCTACATAAGTAAACTTTTGATGTGACTTGTGCATTGTTGTGCTGTTAAGGTTATCACTGGTGTTTTTTTTTATTACCTTCTCTAGTGCGATGTTGAATAGTATCGGTGCTAGTCCGTCTCTCTGCTGCACACCTTTAGTGGTGATGAAACTGTCTGTCATTTGATCTTGTTTCTTACTACGGCCTTCGAGTCTGTCTTATTGTTCTGGTTAATCCTACTAACTTGTTTGGAATGCCAAAAACTTCCATTATATCATATAGCCTATTCCTGTCTATACTGTCATAGGCTTCCTAGAAACCAATGAATAACTCATGGATTGGTACATTATATTCCCACGATTGTTCTAATATTTGTCGGGTGGTGAAAATTTTGTCAATGCTTGATCATCCTTCTCTGAACCCTACTTGATGTTACCCTATTATTTCCTCTCCATATTCTGCTATTCTTTGTCGTAGTATACTTGTGAATATTTTATATGTTATACAGAACAGCGATGTTCCTCTGTAGTTGTTACAGTTATGTTTGTCAGCCTTTTATTTATTTTGTAAATGAGGCATATGATCGCCGTGTTCCTCCTTCTGGGATTCTTTTTTCTTGTGTATCTGTTCGGCTATGCTTCCCTCCGTTTGTTATTAGTTCTGCCGAGATATTATATATTCCAGGTGCCTTGTTGTTGTTCACCTCTCGTATACTTTTAATTACTTCATCGTAAGTAGGATCTGCTATCAGTGGTTGTGCTGTAGAAATTTCTTCCTTTTCGTAGTTGTCATTTTCTTCCTCTCCTTGTTTCAGTAAGTTCGCTAAATATTGGCACCAGATTTGCATAACTTCTTCTGTTTCTACTATGCATTTTCCTTCGTTGCTTTCGCACGTAGATGGCCTTAGGTGGAAGCTGTGTTTGATGTTTCATCGTATGTTATATAGCCTCTTGACTTCTTTGTTTCTATGTGATTGTTCCAGTTCTTGTATTTGGGGGTCCAGCAGTGCTCTCTTCTTCCCTCTCATTAGTTTCTTGGTGTTTCTTCTCATTTCCTCGTATTCGTCTCTTGTATTCCTTGTTGGTCTTTGGATTAGTTTACTTCAGGCTACGTTTCTTTTGTTTACTGCTTTTCTACATTCCTCGTCCCACAATGCTGCCCTTAGTTTCCTCGTTTTATACCAGACTACTGTTTCTGCGAGCAACATTACATTCAATAAAATGGCTTCCTTCCATATTGTGTTTTACCAGTCCGACAGGGATTGTTCAATAGATTTACTGTTAAATAAATTAGTAAAAAAGTAGCGGTAGAGATGAGTCATCAAGATCCCTTGATTCAAAGCATCTAAGTATTATTTGTAAAAAGGTAAAAAATAATAAAATGGGGATTTCTATCAAAAAAATAAACTAAATATTCTCCTGTTTAGCACATATTTACAATGTTCATACAGAAGCGTAGAGTTTCGCCCACAGGTTCCGCTAGTTTTCTTTATTTCTAAAATGGCAGCAGTTTTACTGTTACGAATTCATTGCAACTGTAATACATATATGAAAGTTCAAAACATCTAGTTTTTGAATTGAATAGAAGAGAAAGAATACAGAATAAAGAGGAAAATACCACATTCATTTGATATTTATCAAACGGCACTTTTATACGAAATGTCAATGAAAGTAGTTACATCCTTCTCTTTTCTGTATTTATCAAGATATTTCAATATAGTTAAGAGCCAGGTATTTTGTCTAGTAAACCATCTATGAAATAGAAGTATTTACACATCCCATGGTTCGGAGTCGACTTTAAGTTGTAGGTCCTCTATGTCTCTACTACTTTAATACACGAAACACAAGCATATAAAAGAAGTCCGCTACGTCTCGTAAGAAACAAAATACTCACAAAATAGGTATATACAGGATGTTTCCAAATCGTTTAGCAGGCTGTAAAATTAATAAACTTACTGATACAGAAAATTTCGTTCTTGTTTTAAATATTGGTAGGCAAGATACAAAAGAGCATTTATCTACGCATACTTTTTTACATTCAGGCATATAAACACTGGTTTTAAATCAAGCACCCTGTATATTTCCACAACGTGGTGGTAAAGTTCCGAAATAAATTAACAATTTTGTTATTTAATGGTTCTTTGTGAAAACCTTGAAACACGTTAATTTTATTTAAACAAAACGTTTTCCATCTGATTTTGTTTCTGCGCTATGACACCATCATAATTTTTTTTAAATGGTAACCCCGTTTTTCTCCCTTATTTTCTAGACCTCGCGACCAGTTAAATGGCGATATAAAATAATTATGATTAGTATTTTTTGAGAAATATACACATAACCTTAAAAAATTCAGAATTCCACCATTAACCAGTTGGCATTGACCAGCACGCGTGTTAACACTTTGTATCGCACGCATACATACAGCGTTGTATAAGATATAGATTAGATGTAAAAAATTCAGAATTTATTTTTAATGAAAATAAGAACATTTGAAAAATTACCTAGCGGAAATATTCATATTGTTCCCCATTAACCAGTTGGCATTAACTTCCCGTTTCTTTACAAATCCCATGCTTTAAATCGTCTATATTGTTGGCCTACTAATGTAAACTTGTCATTTCGCATGACCCCGTTAATAGAAATCCAGCGGCGTTACATCAGGCGATAGCACAGGCCAATGAAACAGAAAACATATCGTCAAGAAACTACCGGATTTGTAAACCAAAATGGGGAGCAGCTCCATCTTGCTAAAACCAAATACCTGGATGGACCATATCAGGATTTTTATTGTTTTGAAAAAGAAATACTAGAGCTGGAACTAACTCGAAACACAGAAAATGTAAATATCGAACGGTATTCAAATTTTTTTCAAAAATGTAGGATCCTAGAAGACCCCTTATGGTTCCTACCCAAACATTCACTTATTGATACCAGTTCGGATTTTCTTGTCGTTAGAAACGTTAAATTGTTGTGAAAGCGATGAATGTTTTAAAATCAAAGTAAAAATAATTGACAATATATTCCCTGATAGTTGGTTAAGGCGGCGAGAACCATTTGAGTGGCCTCCGCGACCACCTGACTTAACACCGAAAAATATGTTTTGATAGAATGATGGGAAATTGCAAGATTAGTTGTTCTACATTTTACATTTTACATTAGCGTCCGATTCGTTTAAAAATGGAAAGTATTGGCCGTGAGATAGAAAGTGTTTACACACGTGCTGGTCAATGCCAACTGGTTAATGGTGGACAATTTAAACTTTTACGTTAGATAATTTTTTATATTGTTCTTATTTTCATTAAAAATAAATTTGAAAAAAGGTTGTTATGTGGGGTACTAATATTTTTATATCACCAGATAACTGGTAGGAGGTCTATAAAAAATTAATGATGACGTCATAGCACAGAAACAAAAGAAATAAATTGACGTATTACTGGATTTTCCCGAAAGATATAACAAAGTTTGTGCGAAACTTTATCATCACGCTGTCTATTTTAATCGGTGCTAAAAGTAGTGCATGGTAGTATACTTAAATTAATAGTTTGGCCCAAATACCTTTTCAATTAAAAAAGTTATTTTATAAGTAAGCCAGCCATAACTAAACTTTTAAAAAATCTGCCCTAAAATAATTACAATATTTTTAGGGAGTCCTTTACTCTGTTAAGCAATTGAGAAACACCCTGTACCGAAATCGAACCGATTGTACAGAATCCTAAATATTCAAACAATCAATATTCAAGTTGTCTTAAATGAAACATGCAGGGCCCCTTAATTTCATCTGCGAATCGTTGGTTACGCCACTGCCAAAGCTAACTTTACGAACGTCGATTTCAAGGCTCCATGAATCCGCATCACTCAGGAATGGAGCGGTACGGGCGGTTGCCACGGCAACGTCCTTTCAACCCCGCTCACCCGCTGGACTTCTTGACGCGTTTATAAAAGCGTTTCAGTTTCACTCGGGTTTGTCTAGCAGACGGTAGTCGCGTTCACGGGAAAATAAGTAGATCGTGTTCTGTATTATAATAATATGTTTCCTGTGGGTGACAGTATTTGTATTTTACTTGAAACTCCTTTATCAACATTTAAAGAGAAACACAAAAAGGAAGTTTTGAACATGGAGAGACCTACGCCGATGTTAAACGTTAGTAAAACTGTTAACAACAACGGCAAACCGTACCGCAGGAAATTTAAAACCGTTTGGTACGAGCAGTATCAGTGGTTGTGCGGCAGTTACTACCTAAATAAACTGTTCTGCTGGCCATGCAGCCTTGTTAGTTCTAAGTCTTCGATTTGGAATAAAATCGGGTTTGATGATTTCTTAAACGTTACGCGGGCTCTGCACAAGCACGAAGGGTCTGCGGATCACATACGGAGTGCGGTTGGCTATAAGCAACTTCAGCGGAATGCTAATACCATTGCCGACGCGTTGCAGGAAAACTATAGATTGCACGTCTTGAAGTTCAACGAGAACGTGCATTTAGACCGTCAGTTTATGAAACTCCCGATTAACGTTGTCCTGTATCTAGGAAAACAGGAATTGGCATTTCGCGGCCATGATGAATCATCAAACCGGGGAAACTTTGAAGAACTACTGAAAATGTTCGTGAATACAAGCCCGGAACATATCCAGAATCATTACAAAAAAATCAGAAGCTTATTTTCTGGAGATACTAAAATAGTAGAAGACGAACTCATTAGCTGTATTTCGGAGTACATTGAGGAATATATTGGAAAAGAACTCAACGAAGCGTTATTTTTTTCTGTTCAAGTGGATGATACCTCAGATATGGTGCAGAAATCTCAAAGTTCGATAATTCTTAGATACGTGAATTCTGCAGGAACATTAGTAGAAAGATTTTTGGGATTTTATGATGCAGGTACAGATCGCTCAGCTGAAGCATTTTTTAACCTAGTTCACTCTTCCTTAGAACGGTACAACTATAGCAATTCAAGATTAATTGCTCAATGTTACGATGGCGCCAGTGTGATCTCCAACCATCTAAACGATCTCCAAACAAAAGTTAAAGAAATAGTTCCTCAAGCAGTGTTTGTTCATTGTTTAGCACATCGCTTAGATTTAGTCCTGCAGCAAAGTGTGAACGAAATTTCTCAATGTCGAATTTTCTTTGCAAGTATTAATGGATTACTGCCATTTTTTCACCGTACAGCCAAAAAAATAGACGCATATGATTCAGTGATAGGAAGACGTATTTCCAATGCTTCCTCCAATTCGAAAATACTCAACCTTCTTGCGACAGAATGGAATGGTTTGAAGGAAATTTTTCAACAACTTATTGATGATCCATTATCTGACCACACTTCTATCCACCAATCAGAAGGATACCTAAATAAATTTAACGATTTTGAATTCACGTTTTTGGTATTGGTCTTTAAAGAAATTTTTGAATTAACCAATACCTTATTTGAAGTACTACAAAAATACTGTATGGATATTACTTATTGCCTTTCACAAACCCAAAGTATCTACAAACAACTTCTATCCAAAAGGAACAAAAACGAATATGAAATTATATTTGGAGCTGCCTCATCGAAAACAACACTTATGGTTCAACAAGGAGGTGAAGATCAAGTATTTGAACACCATAAGAAATTGTATTACGAAATATTAGATACGGTTATAATGCAAATGGATATCAGATTTCGTGACATGGAGAAACTTCAATTTGTTGCACTTGCAGATAGTTCCAAGTTTGATGAATACTCCAGCCATTTTCCGGCTGACAACCTTAAAACATTACAGCAAAGTTATCCAAACCTATTCAGTGATATGGATTTGAACAGATTAAAAAATGAGCTACAGTTTGTTTATAACGATCAGCAGTACAGAGGTGAAAGTCTGCAAGACTTGATAAAATTGTTGCACGAAAATAGGGACATATTTAAGGAAACATATAAGTTATGTTGTTTGGTTCTAACCTTACCGTGTATTAGTGCATCTGTGGACAATTCCCCTTGTTTAAAAAGAGTCAAAAACTCCCTGCAAAATTATGTGCCAGAAGAAAGACTTTCGTCTCTAAATAGAATCGCAGTTGAAAAAGAACTATTAATGGACTTAACAATGAATCAACCATTCTATGAAGACATCATTAATAAGTTTGCAGCATTGGAAAACAGAACAATAGATCTTACCTACAAAAAGTAGTATATCAGGTAGGGAGTTTACCTTTCAAAAGTTTTCAAAATTCATTTTTGTATGACTGATTGTGTTTGTGAGTGTGTATATTAATAAACCAGCAAAATTACAATGATGAAAATTATATTATTTTTCGATGCCTAGCGATGTACCTATTTGCGCCACCGATCTTGAAGCTTTTAATACCTTCCTGGAAGAAGTGTTTCAATTGCATGAATATCTACTCTTGAACAGCTTCAATAACATCCTTATTTGACTGATATATATTCCCAGCTAAAAATTCTTTTAGTGTACCAAACAAATATAAAACGGAGGGAGCAAGATCAGGACTGTAATTTGTTTATCATTTCAATTGTTCTTGCAGCGGTATGAGGACGAGCATTGTCTTGGAGAGAGCAAACAGAACTTGGTCTTCTCTTCCAGTTGTTACTGATGACCTGCTTGACTTTCTCGCACTGAAATATTAATTAATGGTCTGTATTCATTCTACGACATTTTGTAAGACTCTACAAAGAACCCCTTGAGAATCCCAACAAAATTTTGCCACTACTTTACCAGCTGATAACACCGTTTTTGCGTTCTTTGGCTTCGGAGATGTGGTGTTACACCATTGCATGCTTGCACGTTTTGACTCGGAGTAAAATAATGTACCTAGTTGTCACAATTGAATCCAAAAATTCATCTCCTTCTTTCTCATATAGTTGCAGTAAAGAAGAAGCGATTTACAACCGATTCAACTTGTATTCTTCAATCAACAAGCGTGGATTCCTACGATATTTAAGCTTGTTTTTTATGATGTCTTCAACGCTTTCGACACTAATTTGCAAATTTTGAGAAGTATGACGAACTTTTGCCCGCCTGACTTGCTGGATACTAACTTTTTCTTCGTTTTCACGATTAACCAAAGTTGCAGTTCGTCCTACATGGAGCTCATTTTCTACACGAGTTCTTCCGTCTCTAAAGGATTTCTACTACTCAAACACCCGACCTTTAGAAATACATGGATGGCCGTATACGCGCTCGCCCTTGTCAAAATTTCTTTCAATAGACAGGAGCTTTCGTAATGAAGAATTTTTTCATGATATTTAACAATAGATGTATTTAAGAAAGCAAAGTTGATGCCACTTCATGCTATTTCCGAAAGTGATATATGGCGTTTAATATGTAATTATATAGAGAATGTTATGCAAAACCATAGTGTAGAAAACTTTATATAAAAAATATCAAACACGCCTAAGTTTTTTTATTATGTACCATAAATGTTTACTCATTACACGTATTATTGGAATTATACAGGGCGAACCAGAGAGACCTGACGATTTTTTAAACATAATTAATTAAAACTTTTATCAGAAACTACAATTTAGTTATACAGGGATTAGAATGCTACGAGGGAAAGCTGAAAACTAATGCACACATGCTTGTAGAGCGCGAACGAAATGACCTTCAGAAGCGCGCCAGGTAGCATGTGGAAGTAACATTTCCCCTCAATACGCATGCGCAGGTTTGAGGTCGTTGCGTTCATCCAGTGTATTTTGAGAAGCGGAAGTATAGAGACGTGTTCTAGTGCTATGTCAACGCGAGTTTAACAGCGTGCTGTTATCGAATTTTTGAATGAAGGAGGGGCAACGGTAAATTCTTCTCAGTACATGCAGATTCTAAAACATCTCCGACGTCGAGTTTGTCGTGTTAGAGGCAGCCTGGCGCCAATAATCTTGCAACATGACAACGCTCGTCCACACACCTCGCGCGCAACTGGAGAGGCTCTGCGAAACTTGAAGTTTGAACCGATTCCACACCCTCGTTATTCCCCCGACCTTGCAACTTGCGATTTTTATTTTTTTCCTCTACTCAAGAGATACCTCAAGGGTAATCATTACACATCGGACGATGAGGTGAAGGCAGCTGTCAAGTCCTGAATTCGAATAAAGTCGGAAGAATTTTTTAGTGACAATGAAAAAACTTGTTACACGTTGCCAGAAATGTGTTAGCCTTAACGGTGACTATGTTGAAAAATAAATACACATATGATTTTGAAACTTAAGAATTGCACTTTAATGTACTTTTTGCCCGATCTTGCTATTTCTTTTTGTTCGCGCTCTACAAGCACGTGTGCATTAGTTTTCAGCCTACCCTCGCATTTTTATATATGGAAAATGATATCACTTAGATGGCTTCCTTCACTCCGCACTCCGCACATTTTCAATATGCTTCCCAGATTCCAGATTATGCGTTGTAACAATCGTTCTGGAATTGCATCAATTTATTTACTTTTAAGGTAACCTCATAGCCAATAATCACAAGCGCTTAAGCCTGGAGAACATGCAGGCCAAGGGACATCGCCATTCCTTGGAATCAGAGGCCCTAGATACAGTTGAGGCAAAACGGCCATTGGGAAGTAGCCACATCTTGTTGGAACCGCATTTCAACGCAGCGGTTTGAAGTAGCCGCAACAGCTGCGCCAACTACTCCAAACTTGGATACTCCGCGCTAAGCAGTCATTTTTGCACTATGAAGGGGACAATGATGGAGCTCTCTTAGATTTTGTATCCGACATAATCAAACCATTCCGGCCATTTCTTTTATTTATGATCTTAACAAACCGATAAGAAAAATTATGCCAGTAGCATCGGTTGAGGTATTGCTTCCCCCACCAATCACTGCCATAGTCAAAATGGTGGCTGAGAAATAAGAATATGAAAGCATCAGGTCTCTGGCTTACCCTGTATTAGTATATTATCAATCATCAACAACCCTTTTCGTCTCACTGCTGCTGCTACGTGTTTCTCCGCAGCGCTAAGGTAGAAACTCGGGGGACCTAGAGTTTTACGTCGAAACTGAACGACAGAAATTCCAGAGAAGGTTTTTAATATTAACATCCCGCGAATGGTAACGGGATTAGGAAATTGTAAGTGGTGGGTTGCTGCTATGGCAAGTGAACTATCACCACGCCATTTGTATACCTATAAAGCATCTTATTGTTTTATTAAAGACACACTTTTTACTCATATAAAGCTCTAAATTAACATAGTTTAAATGAAATATTATAGTTTCTAAAAGTTTGGGTAATATTTCTGTTGGAGCCCAATACATAATATCTTCTCCAATAAAAATTCAGATAATTATGAATTAGGTTTTATTTTATAGCTTCCTATTTAATACAAATTCATTGCCTTTAATAAAAGAGATGAAATTGACCTTCTGTAATATTTTAAAAACTATAAGAACTAGTCTAGCACTGTACTTACGTCAATAGACGACCTTTCGGATTGCGGCTTTCAACAACTAATAGACAACATATCCAAGAATAAAATATGGTAAAACAGTTATCAAAAAAATCATAAGAACCTTTGAAAAAAGTTCAAAAATACCGTTAAAACGATCTACTTTTACTACATACATGGAATTTCACCTTATTACAAACTACCATTCTTTAAGAGTTTAAGAATATACTGCACACAACCTCAATCTTAAAATTTATCTGATTTTTTCACAACCAGAACAATACCAAGACTCTGATAAAGTAACTTTTAAATGATAGCCAGGTCGCTTTACGGTCCCCGTAAACTATACCTAAGAAGATACTCGAAATGTATGTAAAATGCTCATCACAATAATGGCGAAACAGTTTTTTTTATAATTTCCAATTACCTACTAACAAAAACGTAACTCAAAATATTCCTTAATACGATACTGTATCACAAAGTAGTCAGATTTTGTGAACTTTAATTTAGAGAAATTGCTTCACATTCTATTTTTTTAGCAGAATTTGTAGGTACTTTTCGTAATTTCTAATATCCTGGTGACGTACAATACTATGAGGAACACTTATAGGAACCCCTTACCACAACGATATTTAGAACACCTACATCCACATTTCAACAACTAATTTGCCATCTTCAATAGGAACTGCTGAACTTACGCTGTCTAAAAGAACTTCCATTGTTAAGTTGGTGAAGGGTACATCATCAGTAGACTTGTAGGTATCGTTGACTTGGTGAATACCATATATTTGGAGGTTGACCTCACCCAAAGTGACTTTAGTTTAGATAATCTATTTATCGGTTTCACTCAAGGCGGGGGCTTAGTTGGTCAAATATTTATTTAAAAGTTCAAAAGACTTCCATTGTTGAGTTGGTGAAGAGTATAGCATCAGAAGGCATGTATATTTGACTTGGTGAATATCATATTTTCAGAGGTTGGCCTCTCCCAAAGTTACTTTATATTATAATCTATGGTTACCAGTTCCCCTCAGGATTGCAGTTTAGTTAGGATAATACTTTTTTTTTCGGGGGTTGACCTCACCCAAAGTTACTTTAGGCAGTCTAAGGTTACCAGTTCCATTCCATGGCAGGTTAGTTGGTGAAACACTTATATAAGTTCAAAAAACTTCCATTGTTGACTTGGTGAATAGCATATTTTCAAAGGTTGGTCAAATACTTACTTAAAAGTTCAAAAGTCTCCCATTGTTCAGTTGGTGAAGAGTGTATCATCAGACGACTTGTATATTTGACTTGGTGAATAGCATATTCTCAGAGGTTGGCCTCTCTCAAAGTTACTTTATATAATCTGTGGTTACCAGTTCCCCTCAAGATATCAGTTTAGTTGGTGAAACACTTATATAAGTTCAAAAAACTTCCATTGTTGACTTTGCGAATAGCATATTTTCAGAGGTTGACCTCACCCAAAGGGACTGTATATAATCTATGGTTACCAGTTCCCCTCAAGATAACAGCTTAGGGTAAAACTACACGGACGGATTTATCGCTGCGTGTTTCACGCTGCCACGGCGTATAGCGACTACACAAAAAACACAAACATGAGACAACCTATTCAACCAGTTGAAAGATTAGTAATAACACTCAGGTAGGTATAATTCCTTTATTTTATATTTAAAAACTACAAAAACAAGTAAAATGTAACAGTTTACTGATCATATAAATCATATACTGAATATTCACTGTGTTGAGAAGTTTGAGTAAATGTGTGAAACCGTGCCAATGGAGATGTTGGTGGTTCGTATATAATTGGAGTAGATGGCTGTGAAATGGAAGATGAAGAAGTACTGGGATGTGCAAAAAACTGGCGGCGATTTTGTGATATAGACTGTTGAACTACTTGCATAATGCGCAGTCTTGTCTCCATGATTGTGTCTTCTGGTAGTTTGTTCAGCAAAGGTAGTAAAGACATAAGAAACGACTTACTGCCCGTTTTATCACCTTCTTTCTGAAGAGCAATGCTCTCTGACAAAATCTTTGTAATTTCTCTAAACTCTTTTCCTTCAGCTGATTCTTTAGTCTTACCCGTAGCTTACTTTACTGAGTTAGATATTGCAGTCATTGATGACGAAGGCCGTGGAGTTTTCGGTGATTCTGCTTCCTCCTCATTATTATGATCTTCAGTATTAATACTGTTATCCAAATTACAAACAGTATCTCGACTTTCTGAATAGGGTGTCAAAAATAAGAGTAGATCAAAATAAATATATTTCTTTTTCTTTTTGGCACTTTCTCCACTTTTTGTGTGTTTCAACAAATTTAATTCTTTTCGAAACTGATCTCTAGGATTTCCTTTTGGTTTGTAGTTCTTTTCCTTAAAAAAAATAAAAAAATAATTTAGTTTGTAATTATTTCCTTTTTATTGAATGTTTTTGCATGAATGCTAACGGTCTTGTCTTATTGCGGATATTTGGCAACTGGAACAACTTTCGTGAGTTTGGAATACGTGTTCCATGTTGCAAAAAGTACAATTAGATTAATTGTGAAAGAAACTTGTAAAGCAATTTGGGATGTTTTACAGCCTCTAGAAATGCCCAACCCCACTCTAGAACGATGGAAAGAAATATCACAGCAATTTTATAGCAAAAGTAACTTCCTAAACTGTGTAGGAGCAATTGATGGGAAACACATCCGAATCATATGCCCTCCAAATACCGGGACGGATTATTTTAATTACAAAAAGTTTTTTTCTATAGTTTTGCTGGCTGTTACAGATGCCAATAACTGTTTTAAGATAATAGATGTCGGAGCATGTGGTAGAGAAGCCGACAGTAATGTTTTTAAAACATCAGTTTTCGGAAAGAAGTTATCCCAAAAACAATTGAATTTGCCTGAAAGGACAATACTGCCAAATACGCGTGATCAAGCTCTACCATATGTATTTGTGGCAGACGAAGCCTTTGCTCTAAATGAAAACTTATTAAAACCATATGCACGAAGACATCTTGGACTAAATGAAAAAATATTTAATTATCGCTTAACTAGAGCTCGAAGATTCGTAGAATGTTCTTTTGGTATATTAGCCAACAAATGGCGGGTATTTCACACCAGTTTTCGTGTTGATGTAACTTTTGCTATAGAAATAACAAAATCGGCGTGTGTATTACATAACTTTGTTATACGAAGAGATGGAGTTGAAAAAGATGCTACATTAACAAATTTAATGGAAGACATCGACATTAGAGGTACGGGATGTCCATCAGCGGGATTTGCCGTGAGGGACGAGTTCAAAACATATTTTGTTAGTGCAGAAGGAGAGATACCTTGGCAGTATACAAAAATTTAAATAAATAAACAGCGTAACTATCTTTTGTTAATGATGTTCATATACAGGGTTGGGATAAAGTATGGAACCAAGTAAATATCTTTTAAACGAAAAGAACGATATTTATGAAAATTTGCAGGCAAGTGCAATGGAACAAAATGCATCTGATGTAAATTTTTTTGTTAATAATATACTTCCGGTTTAACCGGAAATGCCATCAACTTCTTTAATTTAAATGGGACACCCTATATATTTTTACAGATTTTGAAAGAGCTTGTTATTTTGAATTCATACATACTGAGTTTAGTGTAAAAAAATTTGTAAAAACAAGGAATAACTCACTGTTAGTTGTACAATAGGTGTACATTTCATTATTTTAGAATAATGAGAAACAAAATTACTTCAAATGTTCAAAATGCTCGCCGTTTACTTGCTGACAATATGCCATCCTATTAACAAATTCTTTAGTCACTCTTTCCAAGACTTCTCCACGTATTAGTTCACATTCATCAATAATTCTTTGTCTCAATTCCTGTAAGTTTGTTGGTCGTCTAACGTAAACACGTGATTTTAGATAACCCCAAAGAAAAAATCTAACGGGCTAAGATCCGGAGAACGAGCAGGCCACTCTATGAATCCTCTACGTCCAATCCATCGATTTGGAAAATTCGCATCCAGAAAATCCCTAACCCGTCTATCATAGTGGGGAGGTGCTCCATCTTGTTGAAACCAAACATTTTGTGGTAATTGCCCATTCTGTTGAAGTGCAGGAATAATTTCGTTATTTAGTAGATCCAAATACTTGTCACCATTCAAGTTTCCGTCGATAAAAAATGGGCCTATAAGCCTATTTTCGACAATTCCCATCCAAACATTTAACTTCTGTGGATGCTGGGTAGGTGCTTCATGAATCCAATGAGGATTCTCATTTGACCAATACCTTGAGTTATGGCGATTAACTGTTCCATTTAAACAAAAAGTTGCCTCATCGGAAAAAACTATGTTAGAAGCAAAATTTTCGTCGACATTACAGATGTCCATTAGCCGTTCGCAAAATTCCAGCCGTCGGTCAAAATCATCGTCTGACAATTCTTGAACCAACTGTACCTTATACGGATGATACTTTTCACTTTTTAATATCTTTCCTACAGAACGTCGACTGATACCATGGTTTAGTGCCAAATTTGTGGTGGAAGTTTGAGGTGATTCTTCTAAATCGATTGCAATATTTTGTTTAACAGTTTCGTTCGTTGCAGTCCGCGGTCTTCCAGGTTTTAGCAAATTTTGTACCATCCCAGTTGTATTAAAACGTTGTAATGTTTTAGTTACTGTTGAGCGTGATATAGGATTTCTCTCCGGATGCAAATTATTAAAAATATGACACACTTCTTCATGAGTTCTAACACGATCACCATAACCGATCATCATTAAAATTTCAATACGCTCTTTTTCACTTAATTGAACCATTCTAAATTGTAAAATTTAATTCCGTCAATTAGAATTTGACACTTGGAGAACAAAAGACGTACTAAACAGTACTTGTTTATTTATTACTATGCATACAAACAACATCAATTAGTTTATCTAAATAGTTTTTTGCTCTAATGCAAAAAACTCAAAGGAGGTTGATTAAAGTGCTATATTCCTCGTTTTTACAAATTTTTTTACACTAAACTCAGTATGTATGAATTCAAAATAACAAGCTCTTTCAAAATCTGTAAAAATATATAGGGTGTCCCATTTAAATTAAAAAAGTTGATGGCATTTCCGGTTAAACCGGAAGCATACTATTAACAAAAAAATTTACATCAGATGCATCTTGTTCCATTGCACTTGCCTGCAAATTTTCATAAATATCGTTCTTTTCGTTTAAAAGATATTTACTTGGTTCCATACTTTATCCCAACCCTGTATAAATAAAGAAATAACAGCTTACCCAGTTTATTTTTTTGATCCACAGGCAAAGAAGCTTTCATACATTATTACAGCAACCTCGTCCCATAATTTTTTTGTTATGTCTCTGTTCCTGTATTATTTTAATTTGACATTATAAAGAGCAGGGTGTTTCTCTACTTCACCTATGAATCTCTCCGTATCGAACATCTTTCATGAGTAATTGCAGATCGCAGATCCACCGATGAATTGATAATTTCGACTGCGACTGTAATCAGCGTTTAATACGCCGGTTGTGTAGTTTACTTCTAGACAAAATAATATGTTGCACTCTTGACGTTATCTCCGCCCGACGTATTTAGCGTCGCATGCAGCGTTGCTTCCGTCCACGCTCACAAAACGCCTCGTTTTTAACGCCGTGTAGTTCAGTACATTTAAAACTATGCATTACGCTTGGGCGTGGGACCCGCAGCGTGAAACACGCGGCGAGAAATCCGTCCGTGTAGTTTTACCCTTAGTTGGTGAAACGCTTATATAAGTTCAAAAGACTTCCATTGTTGACTTGGTGAATAGCATATTTTCAGAGGTTGGCCTCTCCCAAAGGGACTGTATATAATCTATGGTTACCAGTTCCCCTCAGGATTGCAGCTTAGTTAGTGTAACACTTAGTTAAATTCAAAAGACTTCCATCGTTGAGGTGGTAAAGAACATATCATCAGGAGGCTTCTATATTCGACGTGGTGAATACTATATTTTCAGAGGTTGACCTCACTCAAAGTTACTTTAGATATATTCTTTGAGGCTTTCGCGGTTTCTCGAACTGTCAATATTACAATTTGCTTTCGGCTTAGACCGCGTCGTTATTTGGGAACTACACCCAGCATTATCAGGTAAGGCCCGACCTGTAGCTTGTCTGCCTTTACAAGCATTTGCTCTGGAAGTTTGAGCCATATTTGTTCGTAGGCCCTGCCTGCCTAAACAGGGCCGTGTGCTTATATTAATCAAACCTTGGGGCGGACAAGGATTTGATCTTGATGTATTTTGTTTGCCAGAACAATAATACTTAATCGGCTTATGCCTGTTAGCTGTTTGTGAACCCATACAAACTAACGTTTCGCAAGACATTGCAGCTTGCATCTTCAGAGTGAATATAACACTGGCAAACAAAATACATCAAGATCAAATTCTTGTCCGCCCCAAGGTTTGATGAATATAAGCACACGGCCCTGTTTAGGCAGGCAGGGCCTACGAACAAATATTGCTCAAACTTCTAGAGCAAATGCTTGTAAAGGCAGACAAGCTACAGGTCGGTCCTCACCTGATAATGCTGGGTACCTATAGTTCCCAAATGACGACGCAGTCTAAGCCGAAAGTAAATTGTATTACTTTAGATAGTGTAAGGTTGCCAGTTCCATTCAAGATGGCAGCTTATTTGGTGAAACACTTATTTAAGTTCAAAAGACATCCATTGTTGAGTCAGTAAAGAGACAAGACAAGACTTCTACTGTTTACTTCATGAATTAACATATTTTCAGAGGTTGACCTCAACCAAACTTAATTTATATAGTCTAAGTTTACCAGTTCCACTCACAAGGGCAGTTTGTTAGTGAAATACATATTTAAAACTTCTAAATATTTTGACAGTAAAGGGTTTCCCCCAAGTCTCTGTATACTTAATCCACATTTTCCATTGAACCCAAGGAATTGTATTAATGTTTTTATTATTCTTATTTAGGTACCACCATTAGGGCCTCAGTGCATATTAAAGTACCCAAATTGGCAGCAAATTATAAAAAATTAGAAGAAGTAGCTGGGCGTTACAATTTGCAAGTCCGAGGCACCCGTGGTGAGCACACAGAGGCAGAAGGTGGTGTTTATGACATTTCCAACAAGAGAAGGATGGGGTTGACTGAATACCAAGCAGTCAAAGAGATGCACGACGGAATTCTTGAAATTATCAAACAAGAAGCTGCTGCCTAAAGAAGTGGAAATTAGTAAAAAGACACCATTTACAACAATTGTTTTTTATTTTGTAACAATTAAAAATAAAATACATTTAAAGTAATCGATTACAGCTTTCTTTAATATGATGATGTGTTAAAACTGCTAACATTTTTATGCTAACCTTAATAATGTGCTTTAAAATATATATTAACCTCCCACTTCCGTTTATAAAATAGCAATTTGTGCTTTTCATTCATGCACTTACAATTAATCACAAATACTTCATGTAACTACATTACGATAGGCCTTGATATACACAAGAGCAGCCAGCAAATATAACCCTTAGAAATCTCAATGGTGAACAAGGATTATATTTGCCTGTAAGATTTGATATGATTTGTTACGCATTGTACCAATTATGTAATATATACAAAAATATAAAATTAATTGTAGACTAATATATTGCACATGCCCCAAAATGGTCACATGCATGTTCAAAATATTTACAGCTATTGAACACAGTTTGACATCATTGTGCAAATTTCTTGATATTTTGACAAATTAGGCCCATAAATTAATTACGTATAGCAAATTAACATACAATGCTATTACATTATTAAATATACTTAATTAATTATTGGTGAATTTCACTTCTAATGTTTATTGTAATGCACTTTTTTGTGTCACATTGAGATTAATGTTTAGCCCATTCTTTCACATCCATAACGGAATTTTAGCTTTTCACAATACATTTCCGACATTAAACCAATGTGCCACTCAAAAACATATATTTAATAATTTAAAGCAAGCTCCGAAAACATCCTGAATAAAATATCCTTAAACTAATCCTACCTAAAAATCATTAACATAATGGATAAAACTTTTGTCATTGGCTAACTGAAGTGATTATTTTGTATAATTGAAAGACTTTGAGGAACGATTTTTCTTGAGCTTATTCGTCTAAAATGCAGGTCCTTACTAGAGCTTCTGCTACAGAATAAGGATCACAGTTGGATGATGGTCGTCTGTCTTCAAGGTAGCCTTTCTTGTCTTCTGCACAACCTCTTGGGATACGTATACTAGCTGCACGGTTTGCTACACCTAGAATCATAAAAATTTCACGTAAGATTATTTAAATACTCCAATTGTAGAATGTTCGAACAAACGTTTTCATACTTATAAGCATAAATTTGAGGTTATTCACTGAATGGCCCATTCACACAAGGTTTTCATAACATAAAATCTCAAACTTAGATACAGCTAAAAAGAAATTCTCTGCTGTAAATTTGAGTACGAAGTACTTTTACAGAATGTCATATTTTCTATAAGAAAATGCATTACTAATAGTGGGCTAATAAAATTACCTTTAATTACTACTTTAGATAAACATTATTTCAGAAATGTTAGGTTATGTTACATTCAAATGACACTGTTAGAAATTGCATCTAAATATTTAAGAAAAAAGCAAGAAAAATTATGTTGTATTTACATACGCATAAATATTATACCATAATTGTCATTACGTTGGGAGTACTTGTACAAATTCTACAAAACTTTTAACATTTATAGGTTATGTTGTGAGCATACGTCAGTGTCTAGTGTCCCTCTAAACGGTAACCGAATAAAATCCCATAAAGATAAAATATAATTATAATGACACACTAAGGGAAATTCGTCATGAGTTCCATTATATAGAATTATCAAATAAACCATAAGAGCCAGAATTAATTGGGATTTGCCCATCAAAATAACTAATTACCTACAGCATTCATTATATTGTAGTATGAAAATTTTACTACAATGGTATTCATATGTGTCTCAAAAATTGAAAGGAAAAGCGGGTATAATAAATATGTATCTAATGAAACACACGTTTGTATGAAAATTGCGAATGCTACTATAACTGAAATAAACTACCCATACAGAGTTACTACACAAGTGTTCAAAATGATAGGTTATGTTGCATATCACATGTAATTGTCGTAAAATACCTCCAAAATGTAAGGAAAAGCAAACAATAATGAAGTTTTATTCAAATAAGTATACATAATATCTGATAATTATAATTAAAATGGGATTACTTGTACAACTTCTATAAAAATGTTAACAATTATAGGTTACGCAGCTACCATAAGTCAGTGTCTAGGGCCCTCTAAACGGTAGCCGATTACATTCCCGTTAAAGGTAAAATATGATAACCATAAAGACAAAATTAAGGGGAATTCGTCAAGAGTTCTATTATAGAAAATGCCTTCCAAAATTAGGAAAAGGCAAGAATAATAAAGTTGTATTTGAACAAATATACATACGGGATAATTAAATTAAAATTAAAACAAAGTTAGTTGAAAACGCGAACGTTAAAAAAAAGGTAGGTTATGATGCATATCACATATCATTGTCATAAAATGCCTCTAAAATTTAGGAAAAGGCAAGAATAATAAAGTTGTATTTGGACAAACAAACATACGGGATAATTAAATATAAATTAAAAGGTATTATTCTTGCAAACTTCATGAGGTACATTCTAAAAATTGTAGGTTATGTTGCATAGTGTTACGCATGTGCGTCACGTGACGTTGTTCAGCTTGATGTGCCAACAAAGATCACGTAACTAAACTCACATGATCGTCAGCATGGTGAAAGTATACACATAACCTTAAAATTATGAAGGGGGGTGTGGCAAATTTGTTTGGCAAAACAAACTGAACCACGTGCTTTTGTTTGTTTGTACACCAAGCTGAGCGCATGTCACACGCACATGCCTAATAGGTCATGGTTATAAGATCCTCAAAAATTTGAAAAAAAGCAAGAGTAATACAGACGAGCAGTAAAATTAAAACAGACTACATTAGTGCAAATTGTAATGACGCAAACGTAAAAAATGATAGGTTATGTTGTACATCAGATGTCATTTATATAAAATCCCACGAAAAGTTTGGAAAAGGCAAGAATAATAAAGTGAAATTTAACCAAATGTACAGATAAGTACGGAATAATTGTAGTAAGTTTAAAACGAAGTATTACTGCAAACTTTACTGACACAAACGTTAAAAAGGTAGGTTATGTTGTATACTAAATGTCATTGTCATAAAACGTCATACAAATTTTAGGAAAAGAGAGGAATAATGAAGCTGATTTTAAACAAATATACAGATAAGTGTGGAAAACATATAGGAAGCTTAAAACGAAGTATTACTGCAATCTTTATTGACACAAACGTTATAAAAAGTAGGTTATGTTGCATACCAGATGTCAATACTATAAAATTTCGCAAATATTTTAGAAATGACAAGAATAATAAGGTTGAATTCATACAAATGTACAGATAACTACGGAATAATTGTAGTAAGTTTAAAACAGAGTATTACTGCAAACTTTACTGACAAAAACGTTAAAAAAGGTAAGTTATGTTGTATACTAAATGTCATTGCAATAAAACGTCACAAAAATTCTAGGAAGACAGGAATAATGAAGCTGATTTTAAACAAATATACAGATTAGTGTGGAATACATGCAGGAAGCTTAAAACAGAGTATTACGGCAAACTTTATTGACACAAACGTTATAAAAGGTAGGTTATGTTGCATACCAGATGTCATTACTATAAAATTTCGCAAATATTTTAGAAATCGCAAGAATATTAAAGTTGAATTCGAACAAATAAGTATACATATGGTATGAGATAATTGTATTAACATTAAAATGTATTGGTCCGACGACTTCCAGACACAAATTCTAAAAATGGTAGGATACATTGCACAGTATGTTATTGTCATAAGAACCTAAAAAATTCGCGAAAAGGTTAGAGTAATATTGTTGTATTTAAAACAATATACAAATGAGTATGGAATAAATGTAGTAAATTTAAAACAGACTACTATAATGACCCAAACGCTACAAAAGTTAGGTTATGTTATATAGCAATGTCATTATCGTAATATAGCTCAGAAAAATTTAGAAGGGAAGCAATATACGAAGCTGTTATTTAAAAAAACCAATGTAATATAGGGTAATCACTGTACTACGAATGTAAATGTCAAAAATTGTAGGTTATGTGCCACACCATCTCTGTACAAAGTATATTTGCTACCTACAAGTGGGTATCAACCATTCAACTAATTCCTGACTCCCATTGGGAACAATAAGGTACGTTGATGGTAAAAGAGCTAACATTTAGGATAAATTCATGAATTACCTGCACTGAAGTCATGGATAGATGAAGTCTCATGTCTGCCAGTCAAACGGCGTTCATTGTCTTTGCCTCCTTTAGGATCGTAGGCCTGGATGTGTCTCAGATGGTGTCTGCTGAGCTTGTCAATGGCCTTTTCAATCTCACTGTAACAAATCATAAGTTGTAGTTACGTGTGGGCTGTTGATTGCACTTATATCAGACAGGATCCGTATGATGATTAAGATAGATTGAGATTTACCCACAAAAATCTATTTTCGTATTAGCAACAATGCTATTGAATAAATTAAAAACTGATTGAGGTCTAGACACAGCAAATAAGGTCCTAAGTAATGTGTATTATGCAACTAAATGAAAGCAAGCTCATCAAGCAGATGCAATTTTCCGATTAGCGATTTCAACACTGGCTGATTAATTTTGTTAAATGTACACGCACGCTAAGTGCAAATAATAGACAACAGACAAAGAGATCACGTGCACTAATAAAACTTAATTAAAACTTCCTCTTTAGCAGCCCCATACTCAACAAATCTATCAATGTTATGAGGAAGTAAACTCACGTCATAACCTTGCGTAAGGCTATACCACTAATTGCAGCTATTACTGTAATGGCAAGGTTGGGAAAATGGTTTTTAAAATAATAACCATGACGTGCAAAAATAAGAGCATGCTATTATTGTTGCAAATATCTTGTAATTTTCGTGTAAAGTAAAAAAGTAACGCAAAAATCAACAGAACATTCTCATACTTCCAATTTTAATCTTTATACAGATTAGTTGAAGACATAGAAATATGCAGAAATCTTTTTTGTTTTTCGGTTTACACTACTAGAGCATGCAAGCATTATTAGATGCAAATGTAATTAGGTTATGTTAACCTTAACCTCAAAATAATAAAGTCTCAGATACAACCTTTCGTAATAGGTAAAAAATAATTTTGAAATCTTCCACGCCTCTCCCATCTCACACAGTTTAAACAAAATCCCGAGAGCCATTTTCAAAAACATCTTTTTTTCAAAAAATATGCCATTCTACAATTAGTTTATTCTCAACAATGTCTGAACTGACTGTATTTCTAATGCTTGTAATATACGTTTTTGGGTTTCTAGTGGTACAAAATGGATATTTCCATTAAAATCGCATATTCGAATTTAAATACAAATATTATGGGAAGTTGAAAAGATACTCACATGATACCATTGTCTTCTCTCATGGCTTTCGTAGAAAAGTTAGTGTGAGCTCCAGCTCCATTCCAGTCCCCTTCCATTGGTTTAGGATCCAGGGTTGCTATAACCCCGAATTCTTCAGCTACTCTATGGAGAATGAAGCGGGACATCCACAACTCATCTGCTATATCGATGCCCTCACATGGTCCAACTTGGTATTCCCACTACAACACCAATCAAAGAAATAATTTAGAGATAAATTAAAACTTCACAATGGTAGTTTTACCTGTGCAGGCATTACTTCGGCATTGGAACCCGAAATATTAATACCAGCGTACAGACAGGCTCTATAGTGAGCTTCAACAATATCACGTCCATAAACTTTGTTAGCGCCTACACCGCAATAGTAGGGCCCCTGGGGACCAGGAAAGCCGTTTTTAGGCCAGCCTAGAGGTCTAAGGTCCATGTCTAAAAGTGTATATTCCTGTTCTATACCAAACCATGGTTTGAACTCTTTCGCTCCATCCATTGCTTTGATACAACTATGGCGGCGGTTTGTATCTGTAAAATAAAACAATTTAAATGTATTGCAGTAAACGCTACCTTGGTTTCTTATTTTTGAGTCATCAGTGCAACTGATGGATACTATGAACCTACGGTTCTCTGATAATTTGGATATATAAACCGAGTTACGTTCAGATTTAGACATTTATGTGGAGTTAAGTTTCTTAAATTGGTCCCTACCTGTAGGTTTCTTATTGTACTTGTATGTATCACATAGGACTAATTTATTGTTTCCTCTTCGGAAGGGATCATTATAGATCGCTACTGGGTAAAGATATGTATCAGAATTGGTGCCTTCTGCTTGGTACGTAGAACTTCCATCGTAGTTCCATATTGGCAGATCTGTAAAATGTTTCATTATTAAGCTTAACTTGTACACATATGATAAATTGTAAAGACAGATTTACTATTTAAACATATCCGTTTGTAATTGAATTTGAGAATGCAATGGACCAATAGGCGGAATTAAATGTGGTTTAATGATTAAAATAAATTAATGTACCATCAATATATGAAGAGAGCTTTTGGAAGATTATTAATATTAATCTCTATCTCATATAAAACTTATGTACTTTATATTTGTTTGGTAGAAACAACGGACTATACAATACTTCAGTTCAATAATTTCAAAATTAATTAAATTTAAATAATTAAACTGCAATATGGTATAATCCGTTGCCACCAAACAAAAAACACTATAGAAATCGATTATCTATTGTTATATTTACATACTGATTTTCAACTATTACACAGAAGCATTGTGCAATCTGCAATCCGTAATTACTACCAAATAAACACAAAAATACGTTGCCATTTTACACTAAAAACAAGAGAAATATGTTGTCTATTATTGCCGTGCCGTATTAATCTTAAATTGTGAAACTGCAACGTGGTACACTCGTTGTTGTTGCTAAACAAAAACAAACACAATATAAATCTGTGCTCTATTGATATATTTGAATACTGATTTAGTATAATCCATTGTTGCTACCACACAAACACAAAATAGAAATATATTGTCTATTGTTGCTTTGTCATATTAATTTCAAAAAGTTTAACTGCAACATGATACAGTCCTGTTGCTACCAAACAAAAATTCAGTAGAAAACTGTTGTCTATTGTTAATATTTGCATACTGCTGTTCCGTTATTAAACAGCAGCTTTGTGTAATCTGTTGTTGGTGCCAAACAAATACAAAATATAAGTATGTTGTCTATTGTTGATTTGCCACACTAATTTTAAATTATTTAATGCAAGCTGGTATAGTCGCTGTTACTACTAAACAAAAAAAAACAATAAAAATTGGTTGTCTGCTGTTATATTTTCATACCGATTTTCAGTTATTAAACAGCAGCTTTGTGCAATGTGTTGTTAGTGCCAAACAAACGCAAAACAGAACTATGTTGTCTATTGTTGTTTTGCCGTACTCATTTTAAAATATTTAACTGCAAGCTGGTATAGTCGTTGTTGCTACTAAACAAAAAACAATAAAAAACGGTTGTCTGCTGTTATATTTGCATGCCGATTTTCAGCCATTAAACAGCAGCTTTGGTAATCTGTTGTTGGTGCCAAACAAACACAAAACAGAACTTTGTTGTCTGTTGTTGTTTTGCCATACTTATTTTAAATTTTTAACTGCAAGCTGACATAGTCGTTGTTGCTACTAAACAAAAAACAATAAATATCGGTTGTCTGCTGTTATATTTTCATGCCGATTTTCAGTTATTAAACAGCAGCTCTGTGCAGTTCATTGCTACTACCAAACAAATAGAAAAGGGAAATATGTTGCAATCTTACACTAATTTTTAATTATTAAATTGGAACTTTGTATAGTTCTTGTGGCTACCAAACAATAACAAGAGAAACTGTTCGTTACATTTTCAGACCAATTTTAAATTGTTAAACTTCGGTATTGTATAGTTATAGTCTTTCGTTTCTACCAAACAAGCACAAAAGTGAAACCTGTTGTTTATTTTTACAAAACAACAGAGAACCGATTTATATTGTGTTTTTTGTTTAGTAGCAACAACGGCAATAATTGAAAATTAGGTTAAGACGTAACTGTTCAGATGTCGCTTTTGTTTGGTATCAACGAAGACTATACAACGCTGCTGTTTACTAATTAAAACTTTGTACAACAGCGTAGCAGTAAATAACAGATTTCTGTTGTTTTTGTTTGGTAGCAAGGGACTGTACGATGCAGTTTAATAATTAGTAATTAGTATGCAAATATAATATTAAACAATGAATATATCTTGTATTTTTGTTTAGTAGCAACAATGACTATACAATGCTGCTGTTTAATAATTAAAACTTAGTACAACAACATGACAATAGATATCCGTTTTTCTGTTTTTTTTTTGTAGCAAGGGACTGCCGATACAATTTAATAATTGACAATACGAATATAACTCTAGACAACGGACATATCTTGTGTTTTTGTTTGGTAACAACAAAGACTATACAACGCTGCTGTTTAATAATTGGAACTAAGTACAACAAGGTAACAATAAATAACTATTTTATTTTGTTGTTTTTGTTTGGTACCAAGGGACTGCACGATGCAGTTTATTAGTTGTTAATTACAATTAGTACACGAATATGACACAAAACAACACACTTTTCTTGTATTGTTTGTTTGGTAGCTACAAAGACTATACAACGCTGCTGTTTAATAATTGAAACAAAGTACAACAACGTAACAATAAATAACCATTTTTTTCTGTTGTTTTTGTTTGGTACCAAGGGACAGCACGATGCAGTTTATTAGTTGTTAATTACAATTAGTACACGAATATGATACAAAACAACACACTTTTCTTGTATTGTTTGTTTAGTAGCTACAAAGACTATACAACGCTGCTGTTTAATAATTGAAACAAAGTACAACAACGTAACAATAAATAACCATTTTTTTAATGTTTTTGTTTGGTACCAAGGGACTGCACGATTCAGTTTATTAGTTGTTAATTACAATTAGTACACGAATATGATACAAAACAACACACTTTTCTTGTATTGTTTGTTTAGTAGCTACAAAGACTATACAACGCTGCTGTTTAATAATTGAAACAAAGTAGGTACAACAACGTAACAACAAATAACCATTTTTTCTGTTGTTTTTGTTTGGTACCAAGGGACAGCACGATGCAGTTTATTAGTTGTTAATTACAATTAGTACACGAATATGACACAAAACAACACACTTTTCTTGTATTGTTTGTTTAGTAGCTACAAAGACTATACAACGCTGCTGTTTAATAATTGAAACAAAGTAGGTACAACAACATAACAATAAATAACCATTTTTTCTGTTGTTTTTGTTTGGTACCAAGGGACTGCACGATTCAGTTTATTAGTTGTTTATTACAATTAGTACACGAATATGATACAAAACAACACACTTTTCTTGTATTGTTTGTTTAGTAGCTACAAAGACTATA
>JABXWE010012667.1:0-50694 GCA_014611495.1 Limonius californicus
ATCTGAATAAAACCATACAAAAACGACCAGCCATGAACTATAAACAATAATAATAAATTGTTAATTGTTTGCTGCCTTACTTCGTTGAAATTCATACTTTATATATTAATAATAATAAATCTTCGATTCTCAAATTAACCTTGACAGAAATACATTTATAAAGTTTATATGACAATATTACAATTATTTACATTTCAGGGACCCATCCTTACCTTGGATACCCAAAATCATTGTCAGAAATGGATAATAGACGTCCTCACAACTATTCACTACCGAATTTCCACTGAAAACACCTTTCCGCACTACACAGTGTAAATCGTAAAGACCACTACGAAAACTTGGAATAAACCTTTTTAATAGCTACAGTAAGAGATAAATTACACTGAAAGTAACTACGATTCATTTCTATACTATAAAAAATTTAATAATCTCAATTGCTATCGTACATGTGTATGTTGGGCTGCGCAACCACTTTTAAGGGAAGGAAGCAATTTAGTTGTTCCACCCTGTACATGTGGTGGTCTAGGTATTATACAAACTTTGTTGTAAGAAACTTATAAACCTGACAGTTATAATAAAGAGTTTCATTAGTTGTACTTAGTAGCTGAAAATGGTTTCAGTTTACAGAAATGTAACAATTTGTGAGAACATCCCTTACAACATTATATTCGAGATTATGCAATAACTATTCCCACGTGCATGCGAGCGAAGTGTTTTGCTCATTTATGGAATGCTTTTCTATTATTTAATAATTTCTAGGTTGTTTCCTCTACTAAACATGAAACGGAAAAAAAGTTGAAAGGTGCAATTGTATAATTCGGTGTTAGCGTTTCAAGTACCATTTCAATTGATGTAGTTACACAGGGGCAAGAAGCCGCAACAAAAGCGTGTAGACATAATTAGTATAGAATAACCACAATTATGAAGACGGAAGACGCATAAACAAAATCGTTAACAGGAGCAGGAACTACAAACAAAGCCCTTGTTTGCAACTCGCACTTGTCTTCCCTGTATTACCTGAGCCCCCTCATCCTATCTGGCTCTGAAGCACCCTCTTCTGTTCGTGCTCTACTTCTATCTGTATTCCGGGAGAGATTGGAGCGTAAATTTTCCTTATTCTCCCCCGGAAAAAATACAAATTATCTTTTACGCCGTCATTTGTTATTTCGGGATTACTTTTTTAACAGGACTTAATTGTATTGGATTAAAATTTGGAATGCGGATGAAATGAAATTGATACAATCAATATTCGCCTTCGGCGTCCGTTATTTACGATACGACAGCCTTTAAACCTCGAACAGCTTCCAGTTGGAACCGTCTGTGTATGGTTCGCTGCCCATTTAACACCTTCAAGTAAATAAATGTGGTTAGATGATGAATTTCTCAATTTACAGAAGCAATTTTTGCATTTATTATGCTCATGATGTGTTGTAGAAAGTAGAATTCAGTACTATGTACCGATATAGATAATCTAGATTGTAGATTGTCTATATCGGTCTACTTCATATTGTCCATGTATGGACGGATGTATACAGTATTCCATTTTATATATATTATTCACATAAGAAAGCTCCTAAGCGTTTTCTAAATAATGTATATATTAAATGTGAATCGTCTTAATTGCCAACTGGCTCCAGTTTGTTTAGTTAAAGAGCTAAATGATATCATTAACGTCGGTGAACACGTTCCACAAACATATTAAACAATATCAAATATTAGTAACTTTCTACACCTCCACAATTAGGGAAAGTCATTAACTGTATAACTGTTGACAGTAATGTCATATGTTAGATCCCGTTTAAGAAAATAATGGCATATTTATGTTTAAACAATGTTTCTAGCTCTTAGATCGAGGATATTCTTAGAATTACATATTACAACCTATTTAGGTTAATTATCACTTTAAGTATTTATGCTTTACAATGAACTACCAAGCACATAAAAAAAATTATTCTAAAATTATCCATATGGATATTTTATCTGTTGAAATATATTCGTTTTTAGAAAAATTGTATCAAAACTACTGTGTTTCTTTAAATCTACTTTACACAACCTAAAATTTACGTAAATGTTATTCTTCGCGTACTATAAGAAGAATTATATAAAATCTACAGAATGGTCATTTCGTTCCTTAAAACACTTCTCGCTCCTAAAAACGTAACGTGTTCCACGGAAAAATCAAGCAAAGAAATGCACCAAGTTAAAAATACACAGTGTTGTAGTAGAATAGGATAGTAGAACACCATCAAAAAGAATAAAATCATGTAGGATGTAATATCACACCAAAATTGATTTCTTTAGAAAAGAAAATACGCTTCCTGTTAGGTGCCTATTTAATAATTGCAATCTACTAAATGAAGCTTAAACCGATCTGGTAACTACCTCGTAGTTATATTGTAAACTTTAAAGCGACGCGATTCATTCCAAGAAAGTATTTGGCTCTGAAACTTTCCCATAATTTTTTTTCGAAATGTAATCAGTATCGAACCTGGAGATTTAGCTGAGCTTGTTTCGTATCCATCTTTAAAGAATCCTTAGAAGGAAATTTGGAAAATTTGTATTTTGAGTATTTCGAAATTGTTTGTAAGTAATTCTTCTAGTAATTTTTATTTTAGATTTTATTAGGGTGCATTAAGTCTGAAGATTTAGCTGGATGCTCTCTTAGTTTCTATATTTGACGGAATCAAAAGGAGTTTTTGAAGGTACGAGTAGATATACGTAAGTGACACTAATGAAATATTCTATTAGTGAGTTGAACTGAATCTTTTGGAATTCATGGAAATATAAAGCCTGGGGATGTAGCTGGCCTCCCTATTATCTCAGTCTTTGAAACACCATTAAACAGAATTTTAAAGGAGTATATCCGTATAGGATACTAACAAAACAAAAACTTAAATTAATTTTTCATAGATTTTCGTTTCGGAGTTCAATATGCTGTACAGTGTTGAAAAGAGTATTTCAGGATGGATATCCGTAAATAATATTAAGAAAATATTTTATAAATGCGCTTAATAGAATTTGCTATTAACTTTCATTTTACATAATTTGGTTTCGGTTTTCAAGGTGATATAAAGTCTGGAGATTTAGTTGGCTTACCTCTTTATAAAACCATGGAAATGTGTTTTTCAAGGTGGATATACCCGTAAATGATACTAAGGAAATATTTTATAAATTAGATTAACTGAATTTTGTATTAGCTCTCATTTTACTTTGTGTTTCGGAGTTCAGGGTGATATAAATCCTGGAGATTTAGCTGGCTTTCCTGTTATATCCGTCTTTAGAAGACCACGGAAAGGAGTCCTTCAAAGCGATATTCGTAAACGATACTAAGGAAATATTTTATAAATGAGAATAACTGAATTTTCTAATAACTCTAATTTTACATTTGGTTTCGGAGTTTAGAGTGATATCCATTCATCATCATCAACAGCCTTTCTTATCCCACTGTTGGGCATCGGCTTTTTCTCTGCTACGTGTTTCTCCTCCGCGCTAAGGTAGCAACACGGGAGATCTACAATTTAATGTCGAATAAGAACGACAGAGATTCCATAGAAAGCTTTCAGCATTAAAATCTCACGGTTGTAAACCGGATTGGAAAATTGTGTTGATGGGCTTCGGCACAAGGCTTTCGTATGCTACTTGGTAAATGCAGGAAAGGCACACTGAAGCCAAAATCGACGTTTTGCTTTGAAGCGAGCTCTCTACCAACTGAGCTATTACTAAACCTAGGTGTTATAACGTCTGATAATTTAGATGGTCTCTCTGTTATCTTCGTCTTTGAAAGACCATACAAAAGGGACTTTTCTATATGGACGTATGTAATAGTAATGAAATAGTTTAGATTTTAATTGAATCTTCTATTAAGTTTTATTTTACATTTTGATTTCGAAGTTCGGGATGCATTGAAGCTTGGGAATTTAACGGACCTCCATGTTATTGCCATCTTTCAAGGAGCACGGAACGGAGTTTTTTGAGGTGAATATACGTAAATAACAGGCTGAAAATATACTTATCACAACAAATTCCTAAAAACAAACAGGGTTGGTAGAAGATAAAGGCACCCGTGAACAAATTCTAAATCTTCAACAAATAATAGAAAACGTCAGAGAATATAATTAGTGTCTATATACCTGCTTTATCGACTACCAAAAAGCCTTTGATAGCATTAAGTGAGAGAAACTGTGGATGGTATTAGCGGAAATGGGAGTTCCCGACCACCTAATCTACTTTACTCAAAACATATATGACAATGCCACGGGGATGACAAAAATCGATCCGAAAATTTTAGAATAAGAAAGGGTGCTCGTCAGAGTTGTATTCTGTCTCCACTCCTTTTTAACGTATATGGAGAACACATCAGGAGAAGAGTCATAGAAGATAGTATACAAGGCATCAGAATTAACGGCGAACTAATTACTAATCTCCGTTATGCCGATGATACTGTTATCATGTCAACATCAGAAGAACAATTACTTCAGTTGATACAACGGCTATCAATAACAAGTGAGGAATATGGTCTACAACTCAATGAAAGAAAAAGTAAAGTACTTATAACAGATAGATTTGGGCACAATAGACCTAACACGAATCAATCTGGAGGATATGAAATAGTAGATCACGACATTTATCTCGGATCATATACTATCAGCAACAAAGGCGATTCAACAACTGAAATAAGGAGACGTATACAAATGAGTAAAGATGCCATGGCTAAGCTGAACCGAATATGGAAAGATGGGAAAATAACTAGAGCTACCAAAATAAGAATAATAATATTACTAGTGTTCGCAATCTCATTGTACGCATCAGAAACTTGGATGATAAAAGAACGCGACAGAAGAAGAATCGACGCATTCGAGATATGGTGTTGGCGTCGCATGCTGAGAATTCTATGGACTGAAGGAAGAACAAACGTATTTATAATAGATGAACTAAATATACAGCAACGTCTTTCCTCTACAATATACAGGAAGATACTACAATATTTTGGACATATTCCAAGAAGAAATGGTAGTACTTTAGAGAAATTGGTAGTACAGGGTCGCATTGAAGGAAAAAGATCCAGCAGAAGATCTCCAAGGAGATGGATTGATCAAATTAAAACTCTTACTGGAAAACCTCTTCACCAGCTCGCGCATGATGTTACCAATAGAAGCAAATGCAAACAAATAGTCAACACATCGATAATCATACAAAACGATACCATTTGATCACGACACTTCTACTAAGAAGTTAAGGACTACAGAGAAAGAGAGAGAGAGAGAATTGCAAAAATGATACTAATAAAATAGGTTTAATTGTATTTTCTAATAATTCTTATATTACATTTTGCTTTTGGAGTTCAAATTAGAGATTTAGCTCGCCTCTCTATTATATCTACCTTTGAAGGAACATTAAGAAGAGTTTTGGAAGAGGAATGTTCATAGACGATACTAAAGAAATAATTGATAAGTCCATTGAAGGTGTGAGGTTTGTGGATTTAATTGAGTTTTACTTTGATGCAAATACTTGTAAATATATTTTCCAGGTGTAGCTAAACATACTCAACATTGTGCCAGAACACTTTTGTGCTAAAAGCCCATTTGTATCATTTTGTACACTGATAGCTTTCCAAAATCATGAAAAAAGCAAATTTGTCGTTGCATTTTTATCGGGCTAGTAAACAGCTCTCATATTTATTTAGAATATTGTATTTAGTGTAGACTGTACAATCAAGAATGCAGGTTAGTTATCCTAACAGAGTTATACAAACTAAACCCCATCAGTAGTTAATTTAATAGAAGTGATTATTAGGAAAACTCATACGTTGAAATCCTCCCTGAGTTTAACCTACAAAGTAGCGAAAGTTGGGCGAAACTTCAGCTCTTATAAGAATCAATTTGCAGGCAGTTATGTTTATTTTTCCTAGGAGTTATCAGTGGTAATTTACGGACATTATTTTCTGCGAAATTCAGTCTACTATCGTTGAAAACTAAACCATAACGGGTGCAAGTTCGTGATAAGGAACACAAATGCTATTATCGTACTACTGAAAATGAGCAAACTTGGCGATTGATTTTGTAATGTGCTAAAGTTGTACAACTTAGACAACTTCAAGCACGTATCCGCTGCATAGAATATCATAAATAGCTACAGAATTTAGAAACCTGTAGTAACTGTAGTGATTGTAACGTTTCACAATGTAAATGTAGCGGCTGGATATTCACATGTTGCTACTTTCATTTATGTGATTTTCCAAGTAGCTTCATAGATTCAAGCAACAGGTATATCTGGGACAATATGTCGGCCAATGTACCTCATGAAGGTTTTTACAATGTTATAATCCTGGTACCCTAGCTTTTTGTTGCCTAATATATTATGGTAATGACGTTATAAACATTTATGATATGAGTGACACAAATCGCAATATTACCTAAATGAGAAATAGTAGGTGCAGTTAAAGTAGTAGCAGCATAAACCTATAGCCACATAAATTTGATTAGTATCTGTCTCTTCTTCCGAACGAGAGATAGCATCGAATTCGTTTCAAGATTGTTCCGCAACTTCCAAGTGTTCCATAATTTAATAAACTTATTTTTAGAGTTGTCCTGCTGGGTATGTGTAAGTTATAAAATGTGTCACTCATATCATTCGGAGATGTGACTCTTAAAATTGGTTTGGACACCCGCAAGTTTGAGTTTCCTTGAGAAATTTGAAAAACTTTCTTAAAATATTGGAAAAATAAAAGTTTCTTGCCAAATTGACTGTAATAGATCAATTTTTCTAAAATATGTGTTAGAAGAATTTAGAACTATTAAAACAATAACAGAGTCTTAACCTAAATCAATTTATCATTACGTTAATATTGAATTCATAAAATGTTTCGACAGCATTGAAACTGTTTCAGATTTTCTAGTAGAACAGGAAAAAATTTATGCTCGAATGTGTATGATGGAACAAAAATATGCAATTGTTAGCTACTGGCAGACTGCCCAGAACTCAGCACGTTGGATTTGCGATGTGTCAAATAAATCTAATTTAATTTAATAGCCAACGCTCGCTTAGAGTGAAAACAAACGAATAAAAGGATTTGAAGTTTTGGGTCAGTCTGTAACTACGTTCAGGCGTTTAGACACGTTCAGAAATCCGTATTTAAACTACTTAAGGGCATCCTAAACCTACCTGGCAATTCTAAATTATGTAACTTTTACATCGGCAAACCGTAGCGCAAATGCATATAGTATACTACACAATAAATTTGATGCAGAGTCTTGGCATTGTTTTGATTTGAAGAAAATGATATAAATCTTAATATTGGGGTTGTATGCATTATACTTTTAAGAGATAATATTTTGTGTCAAAGTAAAAATAAAATTAATTGAATTAATATCATAAATGTATATTGTCGAGGTGTACGCTAAGAAGACATAATCTCCCCAAAGTTGTTTACATTAGCCCTGGAGAACATATTTAAGCAATTACAGCGGGAGAATAGAGGAATTAAAATCCACGGCTCATATTTAAATCATCTACACTTTGCTGATGATATTGTACTTATTAGCTGCCACATAAAAGAACTTAGAACAATGCTAGAAGATCTAAAGCACGTATCAACAACAGTGGGACTTGAAATGAATATCAGCAACACTAAAATAATGAGCCCAACAGAGGAACATTTGGAAATTCAATGCCAAATTATAGAGAACGTATATCAGTACATACTTCTCGGACACACAGTAAAGTTCGGAAAGGAAAATTAAACGGCGGAGATTGGCAGAAGAGTAGCTTTGACTTGGTCGGCTTTTGGGAAGCTCCAATATATATTTACAGATTCTAATATGCCCATAAGCCTAACACGGAAGGTATACTTGCGTGCGGCTAGTCTCAACCTACGGTCTAGAAACCGTCACACTGACAGAAAGAAGCGTAAACAGACTTAGAACGACGCAACGAGTAATAGAGCGAAGAACGCTGGGCATCGGCCTGAGGGATAGAATGCTAAACGACATCATTAGACAAAAAATCAAAGTCACAGATGTCATAGCGCGTGTCGCACACGTCAAGTAGCAAGGGATTGGTCATTTAGCCAGACAAACCAACAGCAAATGGATGAAAAAGTTAATTCAATGGCGACCCAGGGAAACAAGGGGGAGTATAAGTAGACCTCCAAAAAGATGGCTAGATGATATAAGCAAAACAGCGGGCACCCATTGGCAGCAAACAGCTCAAGACAGAAATGCATGGAAGAAATTAGAAGAGGCTTATGTGCTGCAGTGGGCAACAATTAGCTGAAGAAGAAGAACAAGAAGACTGAAGTTAAATAACAATTGGCGGGGTCACCACTTGGATGGGTAACCGCAAACGCTGCTATCCTGGTACCCCGGAGGGTACCTAAAATCATTGGTCCCCTGGGTTAGTGCGCCACGGCAAGATCTACTTTAAACAGGGTTAAAGTGACTTCCAAGTGTGAAACAGCTTTCGGGTATCTCAGCAAAGAGTTCCCAGACTCACTTTACTTTTGGAATATATTTTTTTACTTTTTACTATTACAATTATAGATTTATAGAAAAGAATTAACACAATTAATTTTAAATTAGTTTGCAAGTTTTTGATATAATGTTTGCATGTCAAACATTGGTAATATATCACCAATCATGCGATCTTAGAATTCAAACACATCAAGATAACACATTTCACGTCACAATCATAAATAAAATATTCCTTACTATTGGCGATGGGAAATGTTTTGTAATTTTTCTGAAGTAGTTTCAGGGCACAATATAATTTCTACTAAATTTATGACTCATTGGTTGTTACCACAAAAATGCAATATATCCATTGGTCATTATTTGTCAAATGTCATGTGCGTTAGATCATTCTCAAAAGAATATTTCTAAACAACGGTTTTACAGACTTTGTGGTGCGATAGAGACCTTCAATTTATTTATTTGCTTACTTAGATATTGCAGAAGTAAGAATAAAAATTGTATGGCATACAAACAATGTTGATAATACACCACTGCAAATATCACCTTATTTTTTAATAAAACAATTTTTGTGTGATTTCTAAAGATTTGTAAGAGCGGTTTATTGGCTACAGTAAACGGCAAACAGAAGTGTGTGGCTGATTATCCATTATTTCAGTTGCTGCTGCAGCAACTTCATCGGTAATATTTATTGATCGATCACCATGTTTTTTATAGATATCGCTATTTTCACGAAAAGCAGTTAGGCTCAGACGCACTTCTAAAGTTTCTCTAAAATGTTTGCGTACAAAAGTTGAAGTTCACGGAATTTTTCTAAGTAGTTTTCAACAAAATAGGTCCAAATTCCTTCAAATTTTGCACAAAGTTAAAGAACGATCAGCGCGGTCACCGCTTGGATCAAGACCGAAACCCTATGCTAACACGGTACTACCCTGATGCCTCGGAGAACACCTATAGTTGTTCTAGATTAGTAGGTCAAGTCACTAACTACCTCAAACGCGGATAAGGTGGCAGCAGGGTGCGAAAATGCTTTCAGGCCTTTCTGGTCAAATATTTCTCACATAATTTATTTATTTTATCAGAAGTTCTTATGTTTATCGATTATTTCTTCACTTTCTTTCAATCTCGGCACATAGTCTAGCAGTTACAAACCACATGCTCAAAGGTTGCTTATAAATGTAGCTACAGTGACAATAGTGTGAAAATTGGGGTCACTTTAGTAGTCCCTTAGCTACGCAACAAAAAAATATGGACGAATCACATTCACACTCAGTAGTACTTGTAGAAAATATTCACGCGTGCAAGCTTTTCTGTCTAGAGCATATACAGGGTGATTCAAAAGGTGTGGCCCAAACTTAAGGTGGTGATGTGAGATGCTACACGAGGCAACAAATGTTAATAAACCCATGTCTTATTCCCAACCATTATCTAGTTACAGAGGAGAACAAGGGCCGTTTTAGCGTTTTTTATCGCTCAGAAAAAAACCACCGACCTCGGCGTCCGGATTCGAACCCGGGACAGCTGCGTGAAAGGCATACGGCCAACCTATCCGAGCTACCGGCGCCGCCGCCGGTGGGAAAGTTTTGTCTAAAACTAAGTATGAGAACTAGATGTAGTGTAACAAAAATGTTCTCTTGAAAGTAAATGCATTGCCATAGTTATGAGCGTGTTATAAGCGATATAGCGTCCTATAACTACTTCCTCGTCTAATTTTTTAAAAATTGTTTCGCTATAAAGTATTTTTTAGGGTTCATTAAACTATCACAAGTAATATAATTTCGAGCCTATTACCATTTTTTAAAGTCCTTTATATTTCAAATTATGTTACACATTATGAAGCACCTCATACGATATGCAACTCTTACTGTAATAAGCGGACGTTATTGCAGCAAAATTACAATATAAATTTGTAACGTTAATAGTATGCAGTGCCAGTATGTGTATAAATTGGTTATTTGGGTTGCGTATTAAATTAGATGTATAGGTAGTATATTTTAGGCAAATCACAATGCATAGAGTATAACTCCACAGAGAATTGAACTTTAACATTTTAAGGGAAGTGGCATATAATGGCAATCTAAGTTTTACCAGTTGCTTAATAAACAAGTAATTAATTTTAAAATTTTATGTTAGATTTTTAAAGATATCTGTTTTTAGATCACCAAATATGAAGGATGTAATAAAATCCTTGAGCAATACAGTGTTAAAATAATATTCGATATAGATAAGGGAGTTTCAACTCAAATAACCACGTTCACAAGTAGTGTCAGTCTATTAAATTTATTCGCTATAAACAAACATCTCATAGTAAATAATTCGAACACAATAAATAATAAAAAATCCGTTAAAAATACTACAAAATATAGTAAAAAATTACATTATTATAATTTTATAATAATCAACTCCAAGTTATTTAGGGTGAACACTCGAGTATTTACACACGTTTAAACTATTCCAACTAATAATCAAGCAAAAAATCGTTCTAGAAACTACTACTACTGCATCTCCTGTAGGGTTAAAAACTCTGTACATGTGCTGGGGTAGACTTTGCTCTAGGAAAGTTTTCCAAACTGTAGAACCACCAAAGCAACTCTGCTGTTCTTTAAGAATGCTTCTTCTGTGTGTATGGTGTCTTTGATCTAACTTTATCATTGGTAAAATTCGCAAACTCTCGGAAAGTTTGTAACCCCTACAGGGTCCGGCCCCAGTTGGCCTATAGGGGAATGCCCGGTAGGTACCCTTACGGGGGTGAAGGGAAATAAAATACCCCCCACGGACCAACAGGCACCATGAAGGAAACCTAGACAGTAGTGAGTTGACTTAGCAAATGAGAGTGAGGCAACCAAAATGTGGGGTTAAACATGGTCACAAGAACATTGATGGGAATGTTCGGTCTCATTTAGGTAGAAAACCATTAAGTCACCAAGACGCACGGCTGGCGTGGTGCCGCATAACCAAAGCTTCCTACTAAATGAAATGAAATGCCGAGTTCCAAAACTGAAGTACCCCAGGTGGGTAGGACAGCTTGTCCAGAATCCCACACCAAAAATGAAGTCAGTTTCAAGGATTCTAGGAGAGGCAGAAGCTCAGTTTCTAAAAATACAGGCCTAAGGTTCGGTGAAAAGTGCTCAAAACCGCAACCTTTGGTCTCAAATGGGAAAGGCCTATGTCTAAGGAAGGACAATGTAAGACTCCCGAATAAGAAGAAGAAGAAGACGAAGAAGAACAAGAAGAACAAGAAGAAGAAGAACAAGAAGAAGAAGAAGACTAAGAAGAAATAGAAGAAGAATGTGATAAATAGACAACATGTTATACTTGTCCTTAAATTATATTAAAAATCCAAAATCCGAATCTTGTTACTGATAAGACATTTAAATTTTTTTCTCAGCTGAAAGTAGGTATTCCTGGTGAATTTAAAATCCCAGATCATTTATATCATTTTTTAACAACGATTGTTACCGTAAACTTCTGTTTAGTGAATTCTATCATAAGTATACGGTTCGGAAAAACAGGGTGTCTATTGTATATTGTGTTTTCTAATAGACTCATCTATAGTTTGTAAAGTACATGTTGATATCCATAATATTATTATCAATATTATCATTCAGTTTTGAAATACAAACATTATATTTAAAAACATTCGTTTGTGGGATCACCTTGCTAATTTTCTATACATACACCCAAACAAAGCTTTAATGCTATTTATATCCCTTTGGCATGTGACGTCGATCTGAACCTCCATATTATTTTGACAATTCGGGACAATGAAATTATTGCACTACTTTATAGACCACAGCTCTCCAAGTTAATACAGTTTGTAGGAAAATTAACGATGTTATGGTCCTACAAATCTAATTTGTGCATTACAAAGTTATACGCTGTATTGAGCTAACAAACAGCACAAATGTAGTTTATCAAAGTGCTCCAAATTGAAATTATCTCGAAACAGAAGTTAGCATGCCTCAATCTAATAAACGTGCAACTAGATGCAAGAAGTTTGCTTCGCCAAATAACGCGAAACTTTAATGTCTTACACAGAATCCGCATATGAGGCCAAGGTGGCGCAGCCTCCGCGTTATTTTAAATCAAATTCGAACGTAAACTCTAATATCAAAAGTAAAATGCGCCGCTGAACAAATATGGGGAGTCAAGCCCGAGAATCAGAATCTCATATAACCCCAATATCCCGAGGCAGTGCAGACCTGAAGTAGTAGGGGGACACCTGGACACCTGATATCGATCTTCATTCTCACTCCTACACCATTTTCTTGTGCCCTGTATCTTTCAATGCTTATTCAACGACTCAAGATGAAGTTGCGGTACAAATTTTCAATTTCCGGCTCGCTTTGCGGGATACTCATATCCGTCTCATTAAATAGAACGCATTATCATCCAAATTTTTAATTCATGTATAGAAATGATATACTATGGTTATAAACGATTCTAATTTGCTTGCCTGTCTTTAGGTTTAAAATCGGCTGATATGGCTGGTCTGCTGCATGTGGTCTATTCTTCCTGGAAACAACAATTTCCATATTGATGGTCTATTTCAGAATAAAAAGAAATACGGTTGACACATTTGTTACGTAACTCTTCCCTTGATTGGAAAAGTTGTATAGAGCGAATTAAAAGTCTTTAAACTAATAAAATACGTTAGACTACTACTGTCTATGTCATTCTAGTTCATTGCTGAACACCGACCTTTGTTCTCTCACGTGCTTCTCCACAGCACTAAAGAAGAAACACAAGGGACCTACAGTTTAACGTTTTTTAGCATTAAGATTCCACAGTTACCGGCCGGATTGGGACTTTTCGAGTGGTGGGTTTCAGCACAAGGTTTTCATACGCTGTTTATTAGTACTGGGGAACCAAACCCAAGCCATAATTGACGTTTTATCCAGAAAATGAGCATATGCTAATAGTATTTTAACGGTATATTCTCAAAATTCCATGCTCTATTAAAGAAGCTTGTTGATCTGTGACGTGCTGCGTATGGTGGGCGCAACCGATTATACAGGACCTACAGCTTAACGTAGGCTGCGAATCACTGAAGGGCAGTGCACTTCATCTCCTAAAAGGTTTTACTAGGACAGCTGGGGCGTTTTACATGAAGCCCACCCCGCTAAATTACACGCGGATTCGGCGAACATAGGCAGCACAACTAGCACCTGAGTAACGTTGGTGGTTGTTCGAATGCTTTCCAATGGAGAAACCGAATATTAAAAATATCCGTTGATTATATCGAGGATTGAACCTAGATCTTTTCAGCACGAATCAAGAACGCTCAACCCGTCTCCAACCAAGCGCTCTTTTTGAGATATACATTTATAAAAACTTAGAAAACATATAAGTAAGCTTAACAAAATATGAATTTTAAGTTTTCCAAAACTAGAGAGAACGTCCAGAATGTCGTTGCCAAGTCGAAGCTGTTTGGATCGTACATATATAATGCTGACAATAACAAACATCGTATATTCTTTGTTTATTAAAATTATTAGTTTTGTGGACGATAGGCATACTCACATGACCTTCCCTTGCTGTGCAGCCACCGGAAATCCACAACAAAATTCCGAAATTAGATTACACCCAACTAATGTAATGTAGGAGTCAGATTTTTGTTAGCCAAGTACTTGAAGCAGAAATAAATTCTGGAAGCTGTCAAGAGAAAGTCTGTTGTAAGAAGATCTACTTCGTAGGTTGCTATATTCAAGCCTTTTTTTTATAAAATGGCGGGTGTTGTAAGACTTCCATACTTTCATATTTATGTATGAGCTGCTCAACTAATGATTATACGTTTCGGCCTTTTGAAAGGATCTCCATCTTTCGCTACTGAAGCTGCCTATGGAAATCCCGTACCAATCCAAGAAGGCTTGCTTCGAAGATCCACGTTTTTGACCTGAGATTTGAAAGGATAACATTTGCAGACCAAATTTTTGGTGGATGATTTCGGATTATAAATACTCGAGGATGTCAGATTAATGGCAGATTTTATTTAGAATACTGGAACATTAAATTTCAATTGAGCTGTTCTGCAGAGAACTCTCGAGGGCTTATGCTTTACTAATTTGCTAATAATAACTTCTTTTTCTTGAATTTATTTTTATGGATGATATTGATATACCCGATAGAGCTCACAATATAAGCAACTGATTGGAGATCCAGAAGATCGTTGCCAAATTGAAGCTGTTTGGATCGTGAATATAATGCTGACAATAACAAAGATCGTATATTCTTTGTTTATTAAAATTATTAGTTTTGTGGACGATAGGCATACTCATATGACCTTCCCCTGCTGTGAAGCCACCGGAAATAAACAATAAGATTCCGAAATTAGATTACACCCAACTAATGTAATGTAGGAGTTAGATTTTTGTTAGCCAATTAAGTACTAAATAGAAGCAGAAATAAATTCTAGAAGCTATGAAGAGAAAGTCTATTGTAAGAAGACCTACTTCGTAGGTTGCTATATTCAAGCCTTTTTTTTATAAAATAGCGGGTGTTGCAAGACTTCCATACTTTCATATTTATGTATGAGCTGCTCAACTAATGATTATACGTTTCGGCCTTTTGAAAGGATCTCCATCTTTCGCTACTGTAGCTGCCTATGGAAATCCCGTACCAATCCAAGAAGGCTTGCTTCGAAGATCCACGTTTTTGACCTGAGATTTAAAAGGATAGCATTTGCAGACCAAATTTTTGGTGGATGATTCGGGTTATAAATACTCGAGGTTGTCAGATTAATGGTAGCTTTTATTTTGAATACTGGAACATTTAATTTCAATTAAGGTGTTCTGCAGAGAACTCACGAGGGCTTAAGCCTTCCTAATTTGCTAATAATAACTTCTTTTTCTTGAATTTATTTTTATGGATGATATTGATATATCCGATAGAGCTCACAATATAAGCAACTGATTGGAGATACAGGCATTGTGCGTATGGTTTGGTCAGCGAAGCCGTCAAAGTTAAATTCAATTTAATATATTTGGGATTTTTACAAAAATGGGTGAATAGATACGCAAAAAACTTACTTAGCAAGGACTCTTGCAGGCGTGGATACAGATAGTAATATAATCAATTCTATACAAAAATATTGTGAAGTTATTTGTATTCAATAAGTATCTTTCTTTATGGATATTTAAGTTAAATAAATGTTAGTGGTAATGGTAATGTTACCAGTAAGCAAGATATCGGCAACAAAATAGGAAAGGAAAAAGTGCAATTCGGCAACTTAGTTGAATTCTATGGAATGATGAAACCACGAAAAAAAAGGAAACTTCAATATTAAAAATCATTATACAATGGATAGTGACCTATGGTTCGAAATCCTTCGAATGAAATAAAACAGGCAAAGACAAGATAAAATCTCTGGAGATAGATTTTCGGAGGAGGAGTTTCAAGGTTACAACGGATCCAAAACGAGGAAATAAGACAGAATGGAAGTAGAAGGCTCCATCATAGATACTATTGAAACAAAGCGACTAATGTGTTATGGACATCTACGAAGAATGGAAGAAGACAGATGGCCAAAAAAGAGTATAGGTATGGGTCACCCTTCCCTCCGCGACACACACGATACGAAGAACTTGGCGAGAAGGATTCAACAAGCGATGATCGAGAGAGGAATGGAAGAGAAAGACTGACGAAAACAAAGATTACTAGCGTATGGGATGCGAAACGGCTACAGCTGTAAAATAACTCGCTATATATATGTACACATAGTTTTCCCAACGGATCCTTTCCATCACTTGATCAATGTTTCATATAAGCTCAGACAAACGAATCATATCATTCTCCTTTTCTGTCACCTATAAACCTTTGGGTAACGTACGTTAAACAGAGATGCTTCATACTACGACCTACTACTGTCATATTTTTAATATGTCAAACAGAGACGGAAAATTGTCAATTTGCGCTCGCGCACTTCGGCGACTACTGCTCAAGTCAATTGTATTTTGCGTTCTGCTGACAACAGAAGGACCTTGATGGAGAAAACAAATAATTGCTGCTTTAAGAACTCGGGTTTTACGACGATACCAAGAAAATTGTGCATTACACTTACAAGTTGTCTTCTTGGATGAAACTTGGATATTTTCGAAGGGAAGTGTAAGGAAAGCATAGCGAGATGAGAACGTCAAAAGTGTTCGGCGACCTCAGGGATATACCCCAAATTGTAATACAACTCACTGCAGGATCAGACAGTGAAAGTGATTTGTTAAGTGATAGCGGATAATAATTATACTTAGGTATGTATCATTTCATGCGTTTGCTACTGTTGATTGGAATTCTTTATTATTTACTGTTTCTATTTGTCTGCTTTTATAATATTTTTGAGTTGAGGGTGTGTGGGACAATCGTCTCCGAACACTGGTTGAGTTAACAGTGTAAAGCGTTGTTTTGTGATTGCTAATCTGTTTTCCTATATTTAATGATAATTAAAGACGTGCTGAATACCATTTTTACCTTTAATCTCATACATATTTGATTAAAAAAAAAACTTAAACAACTATTTTTTTCGATCGTTTTCATATGTAATAAGCAATGAGAAGCAGTCTTTAAAAGCTTTTAGTTTGCAATTAAATATTCATGTAACCACGCATGTATTTATTATCCGATGGAAATGTCACTATCTACACATAACCTAAAATTTCGCGGAAATATTTAAACTTACAAATTGTCACATGAATTTAATCGCTCAGTTGACTTACTACGTACATATTTGCTGCATATGGTTGCTGTTGATCACGTGATGGAAAAGATCCGTTGGGAAGACTATATACATAAATGTAAAAATTTGCGAATTTTATCAGTTAAATCATCTGCTCCCGCTTTTGCTATATTATGGGTGAGTTATACATTTTCCTAGCCCCAATAGGGATGTGTAATAATGTCTTGTCAACTAGTATATAAAAGTGTTTCATAGGTGTAGGTATTTTCATACTTGTTTCGATGAAAATGAATATTAGAGAAAATTAAGAATCAAAATATTATAAAATTCCTTAGGAAATAACACGTTCCGCAAGATATCGGTGACAAGGTCATTGCACTATGGTATAAGATCATCCATTTTATTTCATGATAAAATTTAGGTCTAACTAGTTTCAAAGAGACGTGTATTCATAGAAGATTATCCAGGAATCAGAATACCAATTCCAAGATGTAATAAGAAGGGTGTGGTTTAAAAATTGGATTTTAACGTTTTCAACTATCCTGACTATTTTTGAGGTATCTGCGCCAAACGTAGTAAACGTTTTACCATATACAAATCTATGACTAGCCTCTCACACACTTATGATAATTAGTGAACATGAATGCGCCATTAGAATCCTAAGGTTAAACTTGAGTTAATGCCATGGATTCGAAAGCTCCCCATTCCAAACAGAAACCCAAACCATATCATCTGCAAGAAAACTTATGGTTTCCTTCTAACATGTGAAGAGTATTCTCCGTACTAAGTACATAGAATGAGAGTCTGAAACTACTGTAAAACACTAACAAACACTCAAGTTACACAACCCTATTCGTAAACTATAAACATTTATTGCAGAAGAGTGTGTTCCTTGTTTCATGATATTGCAAAATTTCTTAAACAGATTTTTCAGGACTGCAAATTCATTGAATTCCACCATTCAGATCCTGCATGACCCAAACACCACACGGGAGAAGACAGCCAGGAAGACCACCAAAACGCTGGCGAGTCTGCTGGACATCATCGTCACAGGAACCAGGCTAGCCAAAAACAAACAGGTCAATGACCTAATTAAGAATAAGAAGAAGAAGAAGAAGATCCTGCATAGTCTGTCTATTATGTAATCAAAAGCCGTAAAATCCGACGACTGTGATTTGCCTCAGACAAGACATAGAAAACGCTGTTAGTAAATTATTTGCAAACCAGCAGTAGCTTTTTTGACGGCATACGTATGCCTCAGGTTACAGGAAAACAAATTGTTGGACTTGTTTTTCATAGATGGGCGCATAATCTTTTGACTACCCTTCGTAAATTTATATCGTGTATTTGATTAATTTCTAATGCTAGCACGTCTAATACGTCGCTGTAAAATCTTGTTTCGTAATTGTGAATTTATTTTGCTAAAATTCCCCACAATAGAAGCAGCTTTTTGTTTTAAGTGCCCTAGTTAAATTTTAGAATTAATAAGAGAGGCTTCCAGCATGAATTATTAGATAAATTCATTTTCCAGACATTTTAAAGGTTCACGCTATTAGAGCTTGCAATACAAATGCAGTCAATTGCAAATGTTACGAAGGAGCAGGATTATTACTTGGTAATATTGCAGCGACGCGTGACTAGTAACACGTGCTGATTCACGTGAGCCTTAACTATAAAGGTATAAAGTGTGCAATACAAAAGTGCATATTTCTCTTTACAAAGCTATAATGTTGTGGAAGCTTTGTGCAGCTTGAATAACTGCAAAAATATTAGCTTATTTTAGATTCTTTGTTCACTGCTTTTCACCATGTTTATTGTGTCTTGATGATGATCGTTCGATGATATATTGTACCTGCTTTAGAAATCTTATATAATATTATTGAATGAGTTAGCTACGAAATTTATGAGTATGCACGTCTATTGATGGAGTTGAAATTTGTTCACAATCTACTGAAAAGTCAGATATTGTGTACACAATTGGCGTGCTGAAAGCAAATGGATAAACATAAAACAGCTTTAAGCAAAAGCGTAAAACTTACAGTCACTCTACTGTTATTCCTATGAGAAGCAGCGACTTTAATTAATGTTCTGGGTTGACGTATTTTCGTTAATTTTAAACCTCTTCTTTCATGATTTTTAATATACAAGTTGATTGGCAAAGGTTCGGTTAAACTATGCGAGTAACTATCTTACCCAACATTGAAATGTTCGTGAATGTTTGTTCCTTCAATGTACAAATTAAGGAGCCTATTGGCCCCTAAAAATTGTTTTCTTTTGTTAATATTGACATTCATCTATGATATGTCTGAGACGCCGAATAGGTCAAATTGAGTTTTGTTTCTTACATCTAAAATAACCTAAATCTATGAATATATTTCCCTCTAAGATATAATAACAGTCTCCCTTTATAGCGTTGCGACGCTTTGGGAGAGTGGTCGGTACAGCTGCTACTTTTGCTAGGAACGGTCGACATTACCAAAAAGGTAATGTTGCCAGTACTACGATCCAGTCGCCTATTATTACCCCAATGTATTACATCTAGGTATTATGACAGTTCCTGGGACTCGAACTCGGGACATCTTGCTTCCCAACCCACTAAGCTACGCAGTCTCTTCCCTCTTAGTTATAAAGTTTTCCTTTAGCCTAGCAATACAACTTTCTTTCTAATATATTTATTATTTGCCTCTTAAATACAAACTTTTTCACTTTGAGCTTTAGTTGTGATGCGCTTTGTTATGTATTGAGGGCGACACTGTCGCTGACGTCTGTACATGCGCCTGCCCGTTAAGCTGTGTTACCGTTGTCAAGGATTGGTCAGTAGATTAAACTAAAACAAATAATTTAAGATATTATTTTGAATTTTGGTTTAATTTTTACTAAAAAATCACTGCAATAAACCTTAAAGTAAATAATTTTCTATAAATACTTACTACTAATACTACTTTCTAATAATACTTTATTGTGTACAAATATTTTCTCGGAATATGATCATTATAAAAATGACACAGTTCCGTAGTTTCAAAACTTTAGAGAGCTTTAATGATCTACGAAATTGTAAATATGACGCAGTACATTATTGTAGCGTACTGCAGCGATTAAGAATTAATAAAAAAACCTGAACAGTTATTTGCGTTTGGAACCAGTGGCAAGTAGGCAACCGCCAACATCGCCTTATTTCTAGAAGAATACACGTGCGACTATGGCGCCTCCTAAATGTAAGAAATCGCTACAAAATAAAACATGTTTATCAGTAACAGTGAAATTATGTATTACAATTAAAATATTTTAAATTGTAGTTATAGCGTTAATATTATAAGGAATATTATTATTATTGATGATGTAAGACAATACTTAAAGCCTTAGATCTGCTAACTGGGTCGGTCCAGATCCCACGCTTTAAGTGACTTAACATTGTTGCCAGATTGGTGTATCTTTATTTTAATCAACATTGTATTTTTTCTAAATTTAGCATCTTATACTATTATTTAAATAATATAGAATAAGTGGAACAACACCTGTATACAAAATCTATTATGCATTTTTATTATATTTTTTTAGACCTCTCAATACGCAAATACCGTGATCACAACCTTCTATATTACTGGGAAATGTACCCAGTCACGTATTCTATTATATTATCGGAAGCCGTGGGTTACACTCCACGATATGTTAGATAGCTTTTAAAATAAATTGAAAAGGTTGCCTGCCAATGGCAGATAGAGTTGAAGGAAATCTACTTTTACTCCTAGGAAAAGAATACCATATATTAAAAAAAAACAGATAATCTATAGCAGGCCCTTCCGAAACAGAATATTAATATTATAGGTGAGAGAACAGCGTGGAACAAACCTCCCAGATGGTTTGAGACATAATACACAGAAAGTCCATGTCTACAGAAGAGGCGAGAATAGTGTTTCGCCATCGAATAGATCCCGTTTTCTTGGAAGACATGATAGACCAAAACTTATGCTTATGCGCCCCTTTTCATGGCGTTGGTCAAGCGTTCTTGTTATTGCCGAAAATGCCTTCCTACATATAGTTCGAAGAGTAACTAACTGGTTTCAGGAAGAGGAAATCTCATCTTTACAGTAGCCTGCCCCGTATAGCCGATTAGATCCGATTAAATATGTGTAAGAAATGTTTCAAGAAGACTTGTACCTGTTGTGAGAACGTTCAAGCACGTGTAACATTTCAAAGTGCTTTATCTTAACAATCATCACTGATGCCATAGAAGACCAAATAGGTATGCCTAGAGCTGTGGTGGCACATAATTTATAAAAATGTATTTTTCTACATTTCCGTTTTAATTCAAGTGTATATTTGAGTTATAATCGTAGTTTTCTGTTTTGAGGTTATGTCCATTTTCATTAATTAAATGTAGTGAGTCGGCAACTTTTAGGTTAATTTTTTCTCCCTACTACTGTATAATATCCTTTAATATTCAGTTAATTAAATTATCCCTTTTCAAACACATCACCCCAATAACAGCGGCTGTATATTTAAAATAAACTTGCTTCTTTAGACAGTTTTCAGTAGATATACTCATAAATCATTTACTTTCAATTTTAAATTGCTTATACAACAGTTTAAATTTGGAGCTTAATGTCAAAATGTAGTTATTAGTTAGTTATTTCCGTCGATAGTAGAATATTGACATTGTGATTTGGAGATAGCATAAAAGAGAAACAATATCACATTGTCGAGATAGTTTGTAATGTATCATCTTGTAATTTTCTATAATTCTGCAATGCTTGGTTTTTAAATACTTTAATAAATATTTTCGAGAAGCAAAGAAATCTTGCTTTTACACCCATGCCTATATCCACGTGCATTCGAATACAATCGATACTGCATTGTATTGTATTTGAAAGAGTGAGATCTAGGACGCGGTTTTCCAAGCATCTCTAAGCACTGCAGCCATCATTGGCTTATTATACACGCTAACTAAGAATTTTGCGTATTTGGGGTAGTTCCAACTCCAGCAGTGAATTTTCACATGTCACACATCGCAGTGGCACGAGACCTACGGCTTTACTTCTTATCCGACAGAAGGTGCACTTTTAGATTTTTCCCCGCTAGAAACATCTCACCGACCTCGGCCGGATTCGAATCCGCGTCCCTTGGATCCAAAGGACCCACGGAGACTGTTTTGTGCACGTCGCTGGTAATGCAAGCTTGCATCTTCTTCTTCGGATGCTATTGCTGACCGATGTTAACAACCACTTCAACATATCTCTCTCTATATCTCTGGCTATATTAAATAAATCCTGAACTCCCAGGCCGGTCCAATTTTATATATTTCTAAACCAACACATTGCTCTTTGTCTAATTGAAGCTTGCTAATTCTTTTATATTATTAATAGGAAGCGAATTATAGGAGGTGTGTACAATTGAAACTCATTTTTCATTTATAAAAAATGTATTCAACAATTTAATTACAAATAATTACCATCACAGTTAAGGCACCCATCTCCTTGTTTGTTTTACTAACCGTCGTATACCTTGCTCATAGAATTCTTGTGGCTGCTGAAGAAGTCTTCCACATCTGCCTGTACTTCTGGGTCAGACTCAAAATGCCGACCTTTTAACGCCTTTATCAGAAGTCCAAAAATATGAAAATCGTAAAGCGATATATCCGAGCTACAGGGCGGATGCTCTAAAACCATCAATTTCTTTCGTTGACGATTTTCTTTTACCACATTGGCAACGTGAGGCCTAACATTGTCGTGCAGCAAAATGACCCCACGCGTAAGTTTTCCCGGACGTTTCCGTCTTATTGCTTGATGAAGCTTGTTCAAAGTTTCATTGTACAGATTTGCATTGACATTTACTTCAGCTTCCTTAAACTCTATCAACAAGGGTCCTTTGTGGTCGAAAAAAATGTTAGCATCACCTTGCCCGCAGAAGGTTGTGCTTTAAACTTCTTCGTTGGTGGTGAACTTGAACGTTTCCACTGCATCGACGATAACTTACTGGATGGCTCGTAGTAATGGCACCAAGTTTCGTAACCAGCAACTATTGACAGAAGAAAGTCGTCACCATTTTGCTTATAGCCTGTGGCGTGTTGCAGAGATAAGCCCACTCGCAAGCATTTTTCTTCATTAGACAACAGACGAGGAATTCATTGCGAACAAACTTTGCTGTAACCCAGTTTACGAACAATACTATGGGCAGATCCTACACTCGCATCAACAATTTCTAAAATTTCTCTAATTGAAATTCGACGATTTTCTCTAATAGGGCCTTCCACACATGCCATATTCTTTTTCTGTTAATGCAGTACACCGTGCACCTGGTCTCGGCTCATACATAGTCCCCTTTTTTCCATTCTTAAATTTTCAGCACCATTCCTTTACAGTTGGGTACGCAATACATGCATTTCCATACACTGCTTGCATTCGCGTGTGAATCTGTAATGGCTGCATACCCTCAGAGCATAAAAATTGTAGAATTGCAGGCTAATCAGACTTAGACGGATTTTCAACAACACTCGCCATTGCCAACTCAAAGTTTTAAAAGTCAGAATCAAATTGAAACGCCAGAAACTTATGAACGTGTTGCTTACAAACCCTACTAACATTAACAAATGTCGAACTAACTTATAGATTAGAAAGTTCTTGTTACAGTATGTAGCTACTAGAATAACAATACTTTTATTCTGCCCATAATAATGCAAACGTTATTATTGAGTATTCATAAAATATTCAGGACTAAGAGTAAATTTTATTGTAGTAAATAGTTAAAACAATTTCTTAAATGAATTCCATGTTTACTAAACATATCAATTCTATACTGGTGAAAATCACCATTCGTTTTCACTCGTACCACTTTTTTCTCCAAAATAATTCGTGATGGTCCTCCTACAACTGGATGCACGCAGGTTGTTAGTCTCGATAATTAATGTACACATCCAGCACAATCAATTACACGAACAAGAATCAGATCAAGGTCCTGAATGTAAATAATACTACCCGGAAACACGTAAAATCGTAACGTTTCAATTCAAGGAAGCATTTTATAAATAGATTTAATAATGTGCGCCGATTGCAGGGGAACGTGCAGCGTTTCTTCGATTCATAAATATTTGCTTAAAAATTACGCAGCAATTTGAAATGTTGCCTTTCAGATCGTTCCAAAACGTTTTCGACGGCAGAGGTACTAAGTAAGATGTGATAATAGGGTTATTAGCGTTAGAAAGAAATTCACTTTGGGGTTTAAATTTTCTAAATCGTTTCCTTCAAATTTAGAGCAAACGTAAGGGTACTCATTCTATTAAATTGTAACCCAGGAACATCATTTCTAAATATTATGTGTTCCTCTAAAGGATGTTCTTTCTAGGAAACTACCCTTATCCATTGTTTCCTATGGGGGCACAACTCGTTCTTTGAACACAACAAAGAGTTTCTATTAAAATTAAACCGTAACTGTTTTCAGAAACTAGAATTTTTTAAATTATTCAGATGAAAAGGATGTTTGATATAGGTTGAAGAGTAACAACAAGTATTAATTATTATGAAAAGTATTTGACCCTAGGCGTCAACTGGATCGATAAGGACGCAGATGCATAAGCGCACAGAATAGTCCATACAGGTTTCGAACGTAGCTACAAGCTACGAACGAAGTAATTTGAAAATTCTACGTAATAAAATATTTTGTAAGCGGAATGGAGTTAGTTAACAAACCTGGGGAAATCTACGAGAGCTGGAGGCACAGACGCTAAGGTTCAGCAAATGAATAATAGCTGTTAGAAGAAACATTTTCCTTTTACGATTGAATCATTATCACATCGCACTTCTAAGGTTTGTCACGTTTTACTAACATGAAGAAAGTGGATAGAAGGCAATCATAGTCATGGTATCTTTTTCCTCTCTCTATCAGTTATGTCTTTGAGGTTTAAAAGAGTTACTATAACAAAACGTGATAACGAAAAAAACGGGGTTATATAAGCGAGACGTAATAAAAATAGAGTTTGAAATCAAAAAGCAATAAAAAGAAGAGATGAAGAAACACAAACTAACGACAACTATCATAAATCCTACCCTTGTTATGTTTTACGTGAAATTCGGAAAATGTGAGAACGATAGAGATGATATGTAGAGAAAAATGTGGGGGAAGACAGTGTGCGCAACAATTAATGATAGTCATGATCGCCGTCTACCATTTATCTTTCTTCTTCGCTGTTTCTGCTCAAATGGATCGAAGAATGTAAATGATAGAGTGTGTTGATAAAAAAATGATAGAAAAGACAGAGAGAAGATGTGAGAAGAAAATGTATGTAAAACTTAGCCAGACTGGAAGTCCTTCTGTTTCTTTTCCTTTTGTTTTCTATTATTTTATTCTCAAGGGTTAAGTTAGTGAGCATGATAGTCTGACTATGAGGAGGAGATACATAGAAGTGTGCTAAGATGTATAAGAAAAAAATATATCACAAAGAGTGGTAAAAGTAAGTAGAGGAAAGGAGAAGGGAACATATAAATTAACGATATTGCAGGTTCTTTTAAATGAGAATGGTAGGGTGTTTTACAAATAAAGGCAGGAGGTATAAATGAAAGGGTACGTTAAAATAAGATGTAACTAAACATTATCATTAAAGGTCCTGTTATGCTGCTGGCTTTCCTTTCTCATCTTCAATTTTTCTCAAGAATAGCGGGAGCGAGAGTAATATGTATACATTATAGAAGACAGACACGGTAGAAAATAGGTTATACAGAATCTCTAGCAGTGATAGAGGAATAGAGAAACGTGCGGGTATTAACTTTCTTTCTGATTTAATTCCCAATTCTTGTTATTCCTGGATTAAGGCCGGAAGTATCATATAATAAATTTATAAAAAAGAAAGTCGATGAAGTTTAGATATGCAGAAAGTATGACATTGTGCGAAAAGTGAAAGGGCGAAGAACGAAAGGAAAGCGAATGTATAAATTGTATTAAAAACTATAACGTCTTCCTTTTCCTAGTATTGGTAGAGAATAATAAGATGATTAATGAGAGGCAGAGGTGTTAAAAATGGGTAAAAACTGACTCTAGTTACATCTTTCGCTATTTACCTACGCTTCTATGTTTATCAAACAGACAAATGATATAGACAAGACAAAGAATTATAGGAGGTTTTATGCAAGACAGGGCATTGGAAGTGAGAAAAACCACAAAGAAAACTAACACTACTGAAAATATTTTCCTACACAGATGTAGGTGACATAAAATCACAAAAAACGAACATTGTTGAAAATTCCTCGCTTTCTACTTGCCTTTCTTTCCTCTCTATTGTTTTTGCAAGATAGCTGTGGAATTTTGTTATAAAACAGAAGAGTATTAGGGGCAAAACAGAAAACAAGATATTTTATGAAACAGAGAGATTTTAATGGTGAGAAAAAAGTATAGAAGAAGCTAGCATGGCTGATAATCATTCTCTACCACTTATTTGGTTTCCCTACTGGTTCTTTTTCATAATATTTTCCGGAAAATTATTATAAAAGAGGTAAGTAATAAAGGTAAGACAAACAAGAGCAAGATATCTTAAGAAAGACGTCAATATTGGAAGGTAAAAGAAAGCCACAAAATATAATAAGGTTACTGAAAATCCTTTTCTATTTACTTGGTTTCCTTCATTCTTCTTTCCTTTTCAAGGATGATGACGGATTAGATTTATGAAATAGACAAACAATAAAAATAAGACAGAAAAAGTAAGATGCTTTAGGCAAGATGCAAACGTTGGAGATGAGAGAAACTACAAAACAGCCAACTTTATTAAAATTCCTTTTCCATATACTTACCTTTCAACCCTCTTCGTTCAGGCATAATATGCTTATGACCGAAGCAAGTAGTAGAGGTAAGACAGACAAGGTTGAACAGCATGCAAACGCAAAAGATGAAAAAACGAGAAAAAGTAATGTACAAATTGACCCTAAGTATTTTAAATTTTTTTAAATTTGATGGAAATTTGAACGAAAAAGAAAGAGGGGGGGGGGGTAAAACTCAAGCATACAGAACATTCCACTCTACCATTTGCGCTTATTTTTTGTCTTATTCTACGTTTTGAAAAGGTGGGGTAGTTTTAATGAAAATAAAGATCAGACAGAGAGGTGTGTAAATTGTGACTCAGAAAGAGTGACGCAAATTGGAAAGGATTATATAGAACTAAAGATAGTACAAGAAAATTTTAATGTAATGCCAATTGAGCTAATAATGCGTTTATTGTAATTATACTATAATACTATAGGAACTAATTCGAACTAATACAATAATACACAAATATGCTTATTGGCACGTTAACCAACAATCTGTATATCCATCTAATTTGACATGAAATAATTAATTAATGGAAACAGAACAATTTCCTGTAGTTCGCCATTTCCGCGTTGCAGGCCATCCCGAATACGCCTGTCAATATTACTTTGTATACGGATAGTGACTATTTGCCGAAAACAATCTGTTCAGTGTGTGGTACATCCGTTGCATCAATCTGATTTTCGTATGTTGACGTTTGTGGCAGTACGGGGGGAGTGCTGCCAACTGGCGATGACACTAACGCGCGTTGACAAGATATAACTCCGCTCTTCGCCGCGCGCGCCCCGGTCTGCTTGAAATTCGCAGCCTTGCGTGTTCTGTAAACCACCGACAGACGAAGATAGAATACCACCTGATCGGATTTAATCAAAACGTGGGGATAATTTATATTTTATCCTCCATACTGATTAAAAACCGGGGAAGCGAAATATAATCCCACTTTTGTTTTTTAAAAGGTGGGCGTTGTTGGTTACACAAAAAGATTTTAATGCTGAGAACGAAAATCGGTTTCACTGATATGCACTACAAAGGGATTTCATTACAAATGAAAGCTCTGTTTTGTTCACAAATTACGGGCCACCATTTTTATTATTTTGTTTTTTATCTGAGTTATTTACCAAAAGCGCGAAAACTACGCCCTATTCTCTTAGCGAGTCAGCACAAAGCAGTTGTTGTAATGAATTATTCATCGTAAAGGGGTGGTATCTTTATTTTTGACGAGTTCGGAAGAAAATTATTGGCGGATTATCGGTTTCATTTCCATCCACAAATATACAACTTATCAAAATACGAGGCGATCAGAGTTACAGAACAACGATGAGTGTTTAAAGTTGGTGAATTAAAGAATTTGAACTAGTGATATTTTAGGTTATAACACAATATAACTTTGACATCGTAATATTGGAAATGCAATAATAATTAATATTACTACAGAGAACGTATTACATCTACTTTCCACAGAATTCATATTTCTTCCTTATGCATTCTGAAGAGAGCAAATAACGTTTAATACGTTGCTTCACTGACATACAAAGGTCCATCCGTTACATTAATCTGTATTAAGGACTTTATATTTCACTATTCAGTATAGTTCTCGTAATTGAAAAATTTAGTGCTTAACATTTCTTTAGACAACTTTAAAACTGTCTCATAACAGCGACACCTTCATCCTCTCCAGGTGTACCATATAAGAGTTGGTCAAACCACGGTAATTAAGTTGTAAGATACTAATCCCCACTGCATATTAACTACGCTAGTTGTATAGATATATATAATATATTAGATTATTACTTAAATAGGAAATCGCTTGTAAGTTAAACTTTCTTTCTTTCTTTATCAGTTCCTCTTTTAACATACCGGTGTCGAGGTTGCCAAGTTAAACTTATTACAGTAAATAACTTCAAACTTTTGTTTGTTTTTTTCGCACCAGGCCAGGCTGCGGGTGACATACAAAACAGTCAAACGCCATTTCAGTAAACACCAGTGAAGCATAGAACACACAAGCAACAATAGATTACTACATTAGTATTGCAGTATCTACATGTCTACTTATAAGGGGTAGGGTAACCCCCACGTAGCATCTACTAACTCATCTTTGGTACTAGGACAGGATCATCCCTTGTTCCAAATGGGATGTCCTAGACAGGGCCTCCAGGTCTCCAGTAGATGTTATCTGATGTACTTAACCTGTAACAGTTACCGGGTAACCGAATGTTACCACCGGTCAAAGGCATCCCCACTACTAAACGACCTCCACAAATCGCTGTACGTGCCTCGCAAGACAACGCGTGAAAGACAGGTTCTTCCATAGGCTCCTCTGCCAAGTGCAATGCAGAGATCACCGGCAGTTCGCCAAGAAATAAGTACTTATAAACGGAACCCTGCGCGGATAAACAACTCCCTCAATCGTAATAACACAATAATTAAAATTACTAACAGTAGGTACTACCTCAACAGTACTACTTCATGAAAAGCAAAAGCATTAGCTACAGTTTCATCCAACAACTATTCATCTTGCTCAACTACACCACCTTACAGGTAGCAAATACATAGGTAGTCACGCAGCACTTCAGTGCATTCATCAACTAAACAACACGCATATATTGTTATATACTTATCCGCCCGAGAAGCCACGCCACGTCATTGCCCTAATATTTCCTAAATTCTCCCTAAAAACACTGCGATCAGTCTCGGTTCTTGGCAAGGTCTAAACATAATTTATTAGATAATGGGGGCTAGTTACAAAATTGTATAAATTTTTTGTCGAAAAATACTCTATGGTAGAAATCCCACGTTAAGCTATAGATCCCCAGTGTGTGTGAATACGTGCAACACAGGCATAGGAGAGAAAATTTAGGTCTCCAGTGACATATAGCACTCAAAGACAGATAGAGTTTTAGTTGAAACACAGAAGACAGGTCACGTGTTCGCCTTACACGCCCACAACATTTCTAGATATACAGGGTGTCCCAAAATTTAGTACCCAAAACTACACTAAAGAGTAGAAAATTCAAAAATAATTAGGGTTTCCTTAATAAACTTATGGTTTAAACAGTTATAAGAAGTTACAGGCCCCTGAAGCGAGTAATCAGAAGATTCTTTTCTAAATATTTGCTAAACGCGCAAGAGTAATAAAGTTCATTTTTTAGTGTTTAGTCTTTTAGTAACCCACATCTTGTAGCATAGCTAAGGGTCAGATATTTCTTTTCTTTGGCGGAGTTTTAGCGGGTTGCTATTGTTGTATTAGTTATATTTGTGAACGAACGGGAGTTTAAAAGTTAAACGTGAAATTCAGATTCTAATGTAAAAATACAAAAGACCTCTTGTTTCTTTTTAATAGGAGTTAGAGTTTTCGAAATATTTCACTTTTATGGTTTTATTCATATTTTTCTAATAGCTAAACAGTTTCAATTTTTAGATGTTTTATGTTATGCCAGTATTACACTATTACACATATACAGTTTATTAATAAAGTGATGAGTCAAAATTAAATAGCCTTGTCTACAGACAAGTGTATCTTTGACACAAATCATAGATATGCGATTATTTTTTACGGTTTGCTTCATTGGTGTGTGTTGTTAGTAATAAACAAAACTACTCTAACCTCAACATTGCGGTAAAATTGTTTTGAGGACGTAGAAATGTTTGATTCGACCAACAAAAAAAAAACCTGCGTCATAACAATTTACACAAAAAGCATTTAAACACATTGCTAGGTAACCACCATTTCAGGTTAACAGCTGGTTAAATGTTACTCCTGCATGGGATGGGTTATAAATATTTTAATATTTGGTATTTTTAGTTAGCTTTTTTCAACCTGTTTATGTACATTTTTGATAGCTATTCAAGTACTACAAACAAAAAAAGTACAAATATGAAGCTGTATTGGTTTCCCCTGCAACGTAACTTCAAATTATTATTATTATTTTTTAACAGACATCAAACATTTGTTATGGACATTACACGAAATAATGAGAATTCAATATACAACATACAAGAAGTTAACTATTTTGTTGCAAGGAGACAATCAGAAAACTGGCGAAACGTTTTACATTGACATTCCAACTGTGTAAAAACTCGCTTGTAATGTACCTGTAATAAACATTCATAAGGAGATGAGTTTTATTACATCTTTGTTTTGTGCAATATTATACGAGGAAAATACAATAGAGTGGCCATTCAATTTATTGATTTAAGACTTTGTATTTAGTCACGTCGCAGAACAAGAGTGCGCCACTAAATTTGTATAAGTGCCTGTATCTTCGAACTTTTAGTGCTCTACATTTTTGGAAAATAGCAGCATTACATATTAAGTACTACGTTAGTACGTGCAGTACTTTCCAGAAATAGCTTATATGATCAACTTTCTGTAGTACATGAGCAAACACACCAAAGTATTTGACGTAAGGCAATAGTTAATTTCCACAGATAACCTATGTTGGTTATTTTCTATTGCTTGTAGAATGAGAGAATACGAACATTAGGTTAACGTTCTTGTTATTGCTGAACAGCTTTGAGACAGCCCAAAAGATCCAAGAAACAGATAATATAAAGCGATCTGTAGAATTTTTTTAACAAAGGTGGTAGAAGGAAGTCTGTAGCCTTCGAGAATTATCTCGTTCTAGGTTTTTAAGGTAGATTTTCCGCGTCCATCAAATTTGCAAAAGTGGAACGTCAGCCTTGAGAAATGGCCATTAATTCCACCTCGAAAAGCAAAATACTCGCTTATTTTGCTGCGAAATGCCCTTTGAAGCGCAGTGCCAATTTGTTTTTGCTAAAATATCAATAAAAACTACGGCAATCCAGTTAATTTAAAATTCTATTAATAAAGCAAACAGAGTTGTTAATTCATTTGCTGACATTTAAGGTTCATCCACGAAGAGGTTAAGTTTACATAAACAAAATGTCAGGTCACATTCAAAATTTACACATCTAACAACTGTTTTGAATATTTGGTCTACTGGGAATTACTTTACCGCCTACAATTTCAAAACATTCCACAAATATTTGTTCAACGCGTGTATGCCAATTAAAGTACAGAAAATGAAAAAAGTTAATGTTGGCGGTTTAGGTTGAATTTCTGAATGAAATCTGATTTTATTTCTGTAACTTCAATATCCAGATCGCTATTATAGCATAAACTTGTCAACTATTCATAACGAATCAACATTTGATCTCCAAATTCGCTAGCACGGTCTGTTTGTAGCCTGGCTTGGGCGTGTTCGACGCTTACTGATATGCAATTACGGAACGCATTGTTCGTGGTTCCCGGACTAACATGGCTCTGTCTTCGTGACAATAAATATTGCACTATCCTAATATCTTACGACGAAACAGCACACGTAATGGTTAACTAAACATGTAAGCTGAACATTGCGAATGCGTGGCGGTCTCTGGGGGCGGTGAAAATCCGAGAAGCGGTTGCAACAAATTCATGAATAAAAACGAATAAGCGGAGCGGTAATAAATACACTCTCGGCTTGCCGCTTTCCTTTTTGCTATCACAACCCTTTCGGTTGAAACAAACGGTCAAAACGTTTCTGACGACGATGCATCTTTATATTCATATTGGTAAGCGGCTTGAGCGGCCTATCCCCTATGCTATTCCGGCAAATCGCTATTTGAAATGCTCGTTTTCAAAATAACCCACGCTGGGTAAACACGGCTTGTATTAAAATTACTGTTTCAGCTGGTATTCAGCGGCATTGAAAGGCAACTTTAATCTACGGATATTGTAAAATGATTCGAAATGTGATGCATCCTTTGATTAATCCAACATTTTAATAAATAACAAGCATTTCCATTAAAATATCTAAGAAACAAAAAGGCATTCACGTTTTGTGTTTTCTTTTTAATTGCAGAAGAAAGGCGATTTATTAAAGGTCTACAGAAATATGATACACTAGAATGAATAGAATATCGGATCATAAATCATAAAAATAACAGTAAAAATAGTTGGGTTTTGAATATCCGAAAAATGTGTTATGTTCATTTTAAAATGTGCCGCTTTATATTAATTGATTTCTTAATTTGTTTGCCGCTTCGCAAGTATTAGTAACGTTATTTTAATTGCAGTCTTATTTTGGGTTACCATTTTCGCTATTTTGTTTTGTCTTGAAAATTGAGTTATGGAAGGCCGGTTCCCTTAAACCTTGAAAGTCTCTTTGTAGGCTGATTTCCTGCCGACCAAATTCCCGGAAGTGTTGATCTCGGCGTTGCACGTGTTACGAATTCCTTCTGGAACTTTTGCGTAAGATTTCGAAATGTGGTGCAATATGGTTTTAGAGAAATGAAAATCCCGTTACATTTTGAAGTCGGTCGATCTTCCACCTGTCTCGGCTCCGGACCTTCCCAAAATTACATCGCTAGGGGAGGTCCGTAATTATATCGAGTGCTGCAAGTGTCGGCTTTTGAGTTTTGTTGAGGGGTATCATTAATATGTGTTCCGTTTTGCTGTTGTACCAAGGGGTATTTAACAGACCGTCGGCTACTGCCGGATTTAATGGGAATAACTTCATTCAACCCCAGAAAAAGGCAATTCTTTGGTGAATTGACCAATCACCTTTCGGCGGATCAACTTCGAAACCAACTCCCGTCGCTCTGCGGTTTTCATTGGTGCGCTGAATGCATCAAATTTCCGGGCCCCTGGATGTTGACTTCCTTCAACCCAGACTACAGGGTCGTACCCATGGATTTATATTATCTTGTGAACCAAAGTCGTGCCTGTCTTCTCCGAACTTCAAGGTAAAGAATCAGTTTTTTTGTTGTGCAGTGTAAAATACCTCTTTTTTCTTTTTGCTCGCGTCAACTTGCAGAATTTCGCAATATTGAACTTTTTTTAGGCAACCTAAAAGCGATCTTCAATCGCTATTCATTTATTGTTTGTAAAAGATATTAATATAGTATTTTAAGCGATCTTCAATCGCTATTCATTTATTGTTTATAAAAGATATCAATATAGTATTTTTCTTGTAAATTACGCCATTGACCACACAGATTCACCATAGTATAAATATCCACGAGGACCTACAACCAGCTGGATTTGGAAGGTGGCGCCCACTTATTTTGACTCGCCCTATATACAACTAAAGATTTTCTCCCATAAGCGATTTTCACGAACTCCCCCTACTCCTCTGAGCTAAGCTGTAGGCCCTTTTCCATTAAGTTAGTTACGAATCGTCGAAAAAGCTCGATTGGCCTGTAACAAATGATACTAAAAAAAGAACATATTATGAATGTCTTATTCTTTCCAAAGCAGAAAGGTGTCTTCTTTGAACTTCACATATAGTGAATTTATTGCTCTTATTTGCTATGGATATTTTACCAATCAAAATTTTTAATCCAACGTTAAAACTACTGGAAACACTGGAAAAGATAAGCTAATTTACAGGGAGCAATATCTGAATTAGCTTATTAAATGTATGCAATTACAACGTTTTTATTAAAGGTAGGTCTGCCTCACATAGCTTATATAATGTGGGGCCTAAGATGGTACCTTGTGATACACCGCCTTCAACAGCGTAAATTTGGAAACGACTAGCATTGAGCTTAATTTGGAGGAATCCGTCTTCTAAGATTTAAACAGTAAATAGTTTTGATGGGGAAGGTTTTTCTTGAGTTTATACAGTAGGCCAGGGTGCCAGACTCGGCCAAAAGCCTGGTTGACATCCAGAAACACAGCTGAACACACCCGTTTTTCTTCAAGATCTCTTTTTATTTTGCCCACTACCCTATGAAGTTATTCCAGGGTTTAGTCAAAATCAACGAAATAAACCAACGACAATAACTTTCGTCCTTAGAACACTTGAACCGCACCTAGTGACCTTCAATGGAAATCCGATACCTTGGTATATACCTCGACCGCAAACTCACCTGGAGGAAACGTTTACAAACCAAACGGAAAGAGTTAGATATCACACTAAAGATGATGTACTGGCTCCTTGGGCGAAAGTCACAGTTAAGCGTAAACAGTAAAGTGCTGTTATATAAAACAATGATAGTGCCTATATGGACTTATGGTATCCAGTTTTGGGGGTTTTCTAAGCTATCAAACATCGACGTACTTCAACGACTCTAAGGCAACACGCCTCGTCTGATAGCCAACGCCGAGTGGTATGTTACTAACCGTATATTAAACAAGGACTTGACGGTCCGTAATCAAAGACTATCGCAGCCGGTACAAAAATCGGATTAGGGATCACTCTAGTGTATTCGTGAAAGACATGCTAAACAATGAAACCAAAACTAGACGTTTAAAAAGACAAAGTCTAACTAATTAACATAGTAATAGCAGGTCACCTTAGGGTGTTATTCACTACATGCCATGTAAGTTAGCCAATTTGCTTGTTGGCCTATTCGGTTAGTTGTTAATATGCAGTTACTAATAAACAAAAAAAAAACGTATGCATTTCACTGCTACAAAATAGTGGTACTCCTTACATTCCAAACCATCGTTCTGAACACATAGAACTCTCACAATTCCTTCTATTGCCAAATTATTAAACATTTTCAATGTCATCGATGAAATCCCTGGCACTAGCACAATAAGACTTCGTTTGGTGGCCAGTGTTTAAGGCCGTAGGAGCCACTATTGTATATCTTTAGTTAAACAATCTTGTAGTTCTTTAGAAAGGATAGGTAAAAGGTTTCCTTCACGTTTTCTTATCTATACCTACCATTTTCCCATGTTTAGCGTGGAAGAATTAATTACTTATATTTGTAATCTTGTGGGTATTGTTTTAGTGTTTACAATCTTACTCAAAGGGGTTGTAATTAGAAAAACCCACTGCTGAAAAGGACGAAGTTTAAACACTAAAGAAGTAAAAATGTCGAAGATACAACGACTTTCCCTTTCAGAAATTGTTAACCCCAACTTTAAAAATTAATTACAAATTAAGGGAATATAATACCAATATATTACATTCTGCTCCCCATACTGAAGTTTATGTGTGTTCAAACAGATATTTAAAAAATTTATAAATAACGACACAATCACAAATAAACCTATGTCTTCTATTGGAAGTCTCAAACAATTTTTCAATTAAATTTTTGTTAATAATTCAAAAACTGAATATTTTCCATCACCACTAACTTTTTCATCTATGAAACGTGGATAAATTGATTTTTAGTACATAATTTCATGTCGCTCGTACAACAAGACCGGGGTTTACATCACTATCACGTTTAACATATTCAGTTCCAAAAGCGTAGAATGGAGTTCTCTTATAAAAACAAATTACTAGGCTTGTTCAACTGAAACCCATCTTTAATCAACTTAGCCTTGTGAATGCAATAGGTGTATGGAAATACATGTATTGCGTACCCAACTTGAAGAAATGGTGCCGAAAATTTAAAAATGGAAAAGAAGGGACTATGGATGAGCCGCGACCAGGTGCACGGTGTACTGCATTCACAGAAAACAATATGGCATGTGTGGAAGGCCTAATTAGAGAAAATCGTCGAATTTTAATTAGAGAATTTCAAAAATTGTTGGTGCGAGTATAGAATCTGTCCATAGTATTGTTCGTAATCTGGGTTACAGCAAAGTTTGTTCGCAATGGATTCCTCGTCTCTTGTTTAATGAACAAAAATGCTTGCGAATGGGCTTATCTCTGCAACATCTCACAGACTATAGGCAAAATGGTGATGACTTCCTTCTGTCAATAGTTGCTGGTGACGAAACTTGATGCTATTACTACAATCCATCCTTTAAAGCACAACCTTCTTCAGGCAAGGTGATACTAACATTTTTTTTCGACCACGAAGAACCCTTGTTGATAGAGTTTAAGGAACCTGGAGTAAATGTCAATGCAAATCTGTACAACGAAACTTTGAACAAGCTTCATCATCAAGCAATAAGACGGAAACGTCCAGGAAAACTTACGCGTGAGGTCATTTTCCTGCACGACAATGCTAGGCCTCATGTTGCTAATGAGGTAAAATAAAATCTTCAAGGAAAGAAATGGAGGGTTTTAGAGCATCCACCCTATAGCCCGGATCTATCGCCTTGCTATTTCCATATTTTTGGACCGCTGAAAAGGCATTTTGAGTCTGACGCAGAAGTACAGATAGCTGTAGAAGACTTGTACGGGCAGCAGCCACAAGAATTCTATGAGCAGGGTATACGTCGGTTAGTAAAACAATGGAATAGGTGAATAAATTATTTATTAAGCAAAGATGGATTGCAATTGAACACACCTCGTATATTGGTGATTTTTGAAAACATTAATATTAACAGGAAAAGAATAGATAGATTTGTAAACTGGCGTGTATCAAATGTATGTATTATACTGATACATTGTATCGTTTAAATACGTTGGTGCTATGTAAATAAGATTAAGCGAAACATAAATTCTCAAAGCCATTTTATTGGAAATCTGGGTTTCTCCGTTTGCAGTTTGAAGTATTTTACAAGTACAGGGTTTACGACACTGGTATGTTTAGCGTTTCAAACCCCTCACCCTAAGTAGATCTTCTAAAAAGAATATTATAAATAGTTTATGCAAGCATGTAATCAGCAGGAAAATCCTTTAAAAGCGCACAGAATTTACGAACAGTAATTAATAAACAGCCGAGTGGCAAATATAGACATATTATTGCTAAACGTTCGACCACGTTGACAATCTGTACACTCTCAGCCATGGTTTTAGACAAATAATAACTCATAGAATTATTTAAGCAACTGACAAGTATTAAAAAGTATCAAAAATATCCGAAGCTTTAGGATATGACACCGTTTACAGTTTAAAGTAGTTTATAAGAACAGAATACACCACTATCATGTTCAGCGTGTTTAAGTCTCACACCTTAAAGATGATGTTTCAAAAAACAATATGGTAGATGGTTTTTGAAAGCGTGTAACCGACAAGGAAATCCTTGAAAAGGGCACAGAATTTATAAAGAGCTATTTCTAAACAGCCGAATGGCGAATAGAGATATGTTATTACTATACGTGTGAGCACTATGGTAATCTGTACACTCTAAGCTATGGTTTTAAACAAATAATAACTCACAAAATTAATTAAGCTACGCGCAAATACTCAAAATTGTCGATAAAATTCTGAGATTTAGTATAAGAAAGCTTGTGTTAGAGGTCGGTATTTCTCTTTTTACAGTTTGCAGTAGTTTACAAGCACAGATTTACACCACTATTATGTTTGACGTGTTACGCCCTACAGCGTAAGGGTGGCGTTAAAAAAAATATTAAAATGGTTTTTGGAAACCTGTAATCGACAGAAATTTTTTAAAACGGCCGCCGAATCAACGGGTACCGGTTTCTATACAAGCGACTGGCAAATAAAGACATATCTGTGCATTTGAAGGTTCTGAAGAAATAAGATCTTACAAAATCATTCAACTCGAAGCAAATACTCTAAATTGTTCATAAAATCCCAAACTTTAGTATAAGAAAGCTTGCTTTGAAGGTCAATATTTCTCTATCTACACTTTGGAGATTTTTACCAAAGCAGACTTTATACAATGTTTATAATGTTTTAACCCCATAGCCTAACGATGCAGCTCTCAAAACACAAATTGTATAGGTAGATTTTTAAATATATAATCGGCGGGAAAATCATTTATTCAATTAGTATAGTAGTTGTTTGAGTTTCAAAGAGTAAGGAGGTGTTCGACCATTGTCCGATAAAGTGTTAGTGGGTCATCGTCCTGCCTATAACGGGGATGCAGACGCAGAGAAAACCTACATACCAGGCGTTAGGTGTCTAAGATTGCGATATCAACGACCTCCGACGTCACTGATACGATGGCAGACAAGCAAGAAAAAATTAAAATAGAACCCCCAAACAAAATTACCTTATACAACGCATGGCAAGAAGAAAAAAAATGCAAGAATTGAATTGCAAGAAAATGATTTCCTATTACAGCACCAACTAGCAGAAATTCAAGCAGCAGTAAATAAGAGAAATTAACAGAAATTGGTCTCAAGTGCACAGTTGGAACAAAAACCCCAACAACAAAAAAAAGAATATTACAATCATGAAGAAGAATTCATCAGAGAAACGGAATGGGTGACAAAGGAAAAGAAAAATGACTACATCGCCGGAAACCTCACCACAATAACAGCAAGAAGCTAAACAGCCACAAAAAGAAAATCCAGTAAAAATACCGAAACCGTCGCCAATTGTTTTGAGCCACATTAAAAACTATGATGCATTACAACACGAACTAAAGAGAGAAAAGTTTACATTTGAAGCAGTTATGATGAACAACGGGCAAGTAGAAATAATTATAGAGCCTGCAGAAGAATATAGATGACTAACAAACTTGATAAATGAAAAAAAGCATTTTTGGCACTCACACGAAAATAAACAAACAAGAAACATAAAAGTCATGGCGAGAAAGCTGCACCTGTCATGCACTTCAGAAAACGTAGTAGAAGACTTATATCGCCAAAGATATAAAATAATAGAAGCCGTTAATATTCTGCAGAGAAAAGAGAAGAAACGAAGCAACCAGAACTAACCATAACAACACCAAAGAAAGGAAGACGGAAAATAAAACACTGGGTAAATATGGGACCCAAAAGCATTTCCAACACTCCCAAATACTAAAGAAAAGTAGGAAATTTCACAGAAAATAGAAGTTTCACCAAACCAGCTACTACTCATACAAAGCCTAATGTTGAAACTTGAACAACAAGAAAACAAGTTCGAGCAGCAAGAAAAAATGTTAAAATCAATCTCTGCGAGACTAATAAAACTTGAAGAAAATAGTAATAAAGCTACTGCTTCAAAGAAACAATAATGGACCTCGGAGCTACGTCAGCAAAACTAACATCAAATTGAAAATTTCTAGAACAAAGGACTGAAGAGTATCATAGATGCGCCCTAGTACGCTGGAAACAGTGATATGCACGGGGATCTAGGGATAAGAGCCGCGACAGAAAAAATAAAAAATCTTGCCCAGAAGCACGAGACCAGGCTTCAAGATCACGTACAGATCTAGCGAAAAGGCTCAAGAGGACCAAAACCATTTGACCTAGTGTAGACGTGAAAGTGTCAGTGAAAAATGCAGAGCAAAAGTGAAGTAGTAACACAGGAACAAAGTGTTGCAAAATAGAACTGAGAGGACACCGGTGGGTGAATTCTTGTCATAACCATTTAGTTAATTTAAATTAGATAAAAATTGCTGGGTAGTGTTTTAGACTAGTTGTAATGTAACATCACAAAAAAATCAATTAGTGGTTTAACCCGTTGTAAAATTAATTTTTACTAAATGAAAATTCTGAAAAGGTTCAGTAACGTTTTCCACATCAATTCTGCTTAAATAGTTTTTGTGAGACTTATTTTTTACCCAAGTGGTTAGGTTAAATATTTTGTCCCCAAAGATCATTGGTTGTGCGTCAAAATAATTGTTTTCTTCAAAATAACTGCAGTTTTTGATGAAGGCATTGAGTTTCTCCTCTTGAGTAAGGAAGTTATTTGCTTACTATATGAGGGGACAGCTTAACCTGTCTTCCTAACCACGACACACTGTTATTTCACGGAGGTTGTTTCTAGAGAAAAATATCTACCTGGTTACGAGTACTGTAAGAAAGTGCGGTCGATACAAGAAACCGAAAGGAGTAGCCAGCATTATAGTGGTAGTGTCTCAAACTACTGTACAACCTCCTTATATCCCCCTATATATCAGTAACTTCTTCTCTATGTGCTTACACAAGCAACTGATATATTTTCTCAAGCATACGCATAAAACTGCTCTTAGAATTCAACAAGCTGTAGCTACTATATTTGTAAGGATTCACAACACCATGATTTGACAACCTTAAGTGTTTGGAAATAGTGGATTTTGAGCATTTACCATAATTTTTAACACATGTATTTGTGTAATCTAAGCTATATAATATGTAAAAAATGAATAACTTTTTTAGTGAGTTTTGTGAATTAATATTATGTTTTTGCTTCAGTTATAAAATACATTATTCAAATGTTGTTTATCTGTTATCAGTTTTTTGTAATTATAGGTTTAAGTTTTCACGAAATATTGGAGAAAAAACGGTCAAAAAATTTAGGTTTACAACAACATACAAACTTTTACACTAAATAGACTTAGCGTTTTACTATGGTTCACCGGCACTCTTCTCCACCACGTACTTCTCCTCGACGCTAAAATTATAGCACGTAATAACTACAGTTTAAGGTCTTATTCTAACTACAAAAATAGTCGAAAATATATAGACATTCCACTGTTCCAAGGCAGGATTGAGGTATTGTGTATGGTGGGTTGCGGTACTATATTTATACTCGCTGCATTGGCGATACTTAGTTTGAATCCAAGCCATTTTAGGTATTTTGCTCTCTAATAACCGAGTTCGTATACCTCTACGACACACAAAAGCATTTTTCAGTATATTGAATGTTTTCTTGGCACTATAATAAGTCAGTTTTTAAAACACAATATTGTTGGAACTTAGAAAATGATATTTTAATTACAGCAGCTTTAGAATAACAAATAATGGTATTACAACGGTCTTGTCCTCGTTTACCATATGTTTAAATTTTATTTTTGACCCTCAAATACACCCTGCGTAGTTCTAAAAGATTCTTACGTATATTATGAAATAGAAATTACATCCCTGTGATACATTCATTTAATGTTATGAAGTGCAATATAAAACAATTTTTTTATAACTTTAAGAAACGGTTTAATAGACGTATCGCTGTGCTAGAGTTAGGAAACAGTTTTGTAGTTAAAGTTATAAGTTTGAGATTTGTTAATTGTTTACTTCTTTTCGTATAACGATTGTCAGAAACATATAACTAGTAGCCTCTACAGGAGCCATGCAATTCCCTAAACAATGATTCTTCTACTTGTAGTAGTCTATATTTTATCACACTGTATTATATTTTAGCAATTTGCTAGACTTTAAGGTGCTCAGTCGAATCCAAACCATAAATTTGACACTATAAAGGTGACAGTTATCATCAAAAATACAATTCTATATCTAGTGGAAAAATAAAAATCCGGCAAAAATCAATATACTTCATCATCGTGTATAATAAATTAATAAAGACGTATAATACTACTATTTGGAAGCCGTTCCCAAAATATTCCAATCCTACAAATAAAGTAAATAAAGTCCTGATGCAAAACTCAGATAATCAATAAAACAAATAAAAATATTGTTTCCACTTTGGACATAAATATCAATGCTTAACCGAATAACAGGAGATAGAGAGCTTAAAAGGAATCTGAAAACAAGAAACCTATTCCCGAAACTTCTGACAAAAAAGAATGAAAGATGCCCTCCAAACAAATCGGAATATCAACTCGCAGGAAATAGACAACGGCGAAAATCCATTAAAACCTGCAAACTAATGCAATTCTGGAAATTTAAAAATTAACAACTCCTTCAACCAAAAACGTTATTACGTTGCTTTCAACCCACGCATTAACTGTAGCGTATCCGCTTGCAGATTAAATGTTCCCACATTCAGGACAGAGATTTGGAGGAATTTTCAAACGTGATGGGATTATTCTGCAGTGTAGGTGTTAAGCCGTAATAGCACTGCGTCGGTGAATAACTTTCCTAATGTCCCTTACAATACTACTTTAACAGAGATTGAAACTAAATAAAGATGCAGATATAAGGACTAAATCAGCACAAATGTTTCAAAACTGATCTAAAGAGCAACAGCTACAGGGAAAACTTACATAGTGTTTTTTAAATTAAATTGCAAGAATGCTTGTAATCATACGGCACTGGAAAAATATAATGTTTTTAAGAAGTTTCTGTTAAAAGTATGCCGTTTCTAATTTAAACTTGTTGATAAATATACAAAGACATATCTACGAGAAACAACTTTAAAGGGGAAACACCAAGAAATAGATTATTTCTTCTTCTTCTTCTTCTTCGTCTTCATTATAGACAATTGTTTATGCTCTTTAACCACCAAGCAGGCTATCACTCCGGCGCTTCTTGGATCGTCCTAAGCTAAGCTTCTTCGATAGATTTTTTAAATTATCAAAAGCTTTTTTATTATCTGAACATGTTAGAATGGTGAAAAGTAATTTAGATTTTTCTCCAGTAACGAAACAAAATTTACAATATATAATTGATAAGTCTATTTAATATTAATCACGAGCTTTTCCCGTCTCAGTGCTGGGCAACGGCTTCTTCTCTGTCACGTGCTTCTCCTCAACGCTGATGCAAAAGTATGCAGGGCCTAAAGTTGAACGTCAAATCCTTAAGGTAGACATTTCAAAGGGGGTTTTAGATTTAGATCCCGCGGTTGCGAACTAGACTGAAAAATTGTGTATGATGGGTGTAATACATGACTTTTATAGGCTGTCGTGGTAACGCCGCGGAGTCGAACCCAAATCTACGTTTTTCCCAGAAAATTTTACAATATGACGTTAAATAAATGTTTTTCTGTAAACATTTTCTTGCAGTAGTTAAACTGAGTATTATTTGAAAGGAAGCACTAGTTTGTTTGATATGATAAAATAATAAACCTCTTGTTTGCCCCTCTTCGTCGGCATTAGGATATTAAAAATGAGGAAGACAAATATCACCAACTACCATTCCTGCCTTAAAAAGTTCTTTGTGAAATATAGTAAAAATAATACCCAATAAGCTTCAAACGCAACATTTCGTTCTTCCAAAAAGACGAGTTGGTAAAATATGCAACCAAGCTCACATATTGTCACGAAGTAGGTCTTTCAAAATTTACCAGTAGGTTATAATGTAAGCTCTTGGTTATTTTCTAATTTCTCTAAAATATTCTCTACAAACTTTTGGAATTTTAATGTTAGTATACAGTGTGATGGCAGTTCAGTTGACAAAGGGCGCGCTTTCTAGGCACAACTCTGATTATGGCTTAAGATAGACTCGCCAGCATTTCGAGGGCAGTGTATAAACATCTTGTGCTGCAACTTATCACACACAATTTGCCAATCCAGTTGCAACCCTGGAATCTTAATGCGAAGAACCATTTCTGGAATTTATGACGTTCGGATTCGATGTTAAACTGTTGGTCTCCCGTGTTTCTATCTTAGCGCTAAGAAAAAGTATGTAGCAGAGACTACCTCGGCGCTTAGTACTGTTGATGATAATCTTGAAATCATTTGTAGATAATTTAATTGATATTGTTGTAGTGGAAATGTTTATAATATCTTTTTTTAATTATGAAACTTCTCAGTCAAACATAATGATGCCCTAACCATTATTCCATAAAATTGGGTGTTCCCCAAGGCAGTGTACTTGGACCCCTTCTCTACTTGATATATACAAGAGATGTACCTCAAACAGAAAATACCATCACTATCACATTCGCGAACAATACTTTTATACCATCAACAGATACTGATCCTAACATAGCTTCTAAAAATGTACAAATGCGTCTAAAGCTCCGTAGTGAATAGTACAACAAATGGCGAACTATAGTGAATCAGACGAAATCAGTTAAAGCCACATTTACTACCCGAACTAATACTTGCCCAGCAGTAATAATCAATGATGTACTCTTACTGGTTAATGCAGAAGTGAAATAACTTGGCATACACATATAAATAGCAAACGAATACAGTTAGATCTCAAGTATCGACAAATGTATTGGCTTCTTGGTCGACAATCCAAATTATCAATCAGCAATAAACTGCCATTATATAATACCATGCTCAAGCCCATCTGGTCTTATGGACTCCAATTATGGGGATGTCCTAAACCAATACGGCTAAAAATCATATGAAAGTTAGTGGCTGCACTATGACCAAACGTTGCATGAAGATTTGCAATTCCCCTTATAACAGAAGAAATACATTGAATGGCTGGTAAATATCACAATAGGCTCACTGGACATGAAAATGAACTTCTAGAGCAGCTGTACAATGATGGTCCATCCAGAAGAAGCTTAAACAAGTCCTGGCCAAGTGATTTACTGCAACAACACGAAATTGATGTTGTGGTATATAAGGAGTAACATTACTGGATGTTCCCTTACAAACCTAATACTTTCGTCATATTTACTTATTACTCTCTGTGAAGTAGATTTCAAATTGTCAAATAAAGTTACGAAAAAAATATTGAGTCTTTTACATACATGCAAGATTGGTTGCAGATCTTTTAGACATTTTTGAAAAAGATTTGTTTAGTCGGTGTCAATTACATTATATTAAGTTCTTACACTTGGGGCACCGCATTAATCAATGCCCTTCATAGAGATTTATGAAATCACATATTTAGTAAGTTACAACATTACCATAGCAACATGTGGAGGACGTATTTTAGGCAACCAGATTCGCGCTTAGTTAATGCAATACAAATTCTGTGATGGTTTGTGGGGTTGATTTGCTACCCTAAGTGTAATAGTAACGACAATACATAAATTATTAAAAATTTTCAGACGCCTTTTCATATCAATTGTCAGAAGTTAACACTTCAAGTCAGACATTTAAAAGGATTTGTTATAAGACAATAACGCTGAGCCTTGCAAGAAAATCTGAAACGTCCTTAATTTTACTGCTTCGCGCTGGTAATTATTGTTCGACTCCCCTTGTCTATTATTATTTCCCCGATGGTAATTACAACTTTCGGGACTTTGTTCCTTGTTTACTCTGATAGTTATGGCGCTGTTAGCAAAATATTGCCGCGATTCTAGCACAACGGAAGTATAATTTTTGAATGTTGCGATCGGTATTTCCAGCGATACCGACGTTTGCTGTAGTTAAGGCGGCGGCAGCTTAACTTTAGGATTTTGAAGCGGTTGTACGGCCAACATCGAAAAGTTTTAAACACAAATGAGGATCTTATACGGCTACAAGCCTTTTCCATTTCATGTGTGAAACCGAGAATTAAAACGTCTCTTTTTGACACATTCCTTCGCGTTTTATGGGCTCGTCCACAAATCTGTCAAATTGGCCTAATTTAGTTCATTCATATCTTTTGAACACCCGGAATAAAACCTTAATTGAAGTGGAGTTCTAAACGGTTAAAAATAGGGGTGACGTTGAACAGAGAACCTAGGACCGAAAACCGCTTCCAACTTTGAAAGCTTGTATAGGGTTCCATAATAAAGGACTAATGGATATTGATATAAATTGTTCGAATGCGGGAGCCGCTGAGGGGGAGACGCTGAGCAGTAAAGATGTTCGCTAATTATTCGCTAATGGGACCAAATTAATATCAGCGACTGCTCGTCACCCCCATCATATGGCGAAACTGAGATAGTTGGAAAATTAATATGATCACAGACTCTTACTTAAAGTAAAATACTTTAATTATTTAACAAAGTCATACTTTGGCACTTAATTTACAGAAAAGACAGGGTGGCTCAAAAATCCGCATTTCGTTCAAATTTAGAGAAATCGCAAAGTAATCCAAAACCGACCTGCCTACATCGGCAAAGCATTATATTCCATTCCCTGTCCTTTCTGGGGCTTAAAAACCTCTACCTGAACGCTGGCAAGGAAACTGCAGCCATTATAAAAGGCAATACGTATAACATATGTAGGTTGATTTTACTGTAAATTTAAACAACTTTTGACAATGTTTATCGTCAGTCTTTATATTTTTTTGAATTTTTCACCTTATTTGAATCGTGAACATATAACGTATCTACGGTGACAATAGAAATCGCTAATTTTGCTTCATTTTATGTCGCTTTAGTAGACATGAAATACAATTGTTGTGTCTTGGAAACATTAGTTACATGATTGTAGTTTGCATAATTCGTTATGTCTTTATTGTTAAAACTGTGTCACAAACTTTCCACTACAGTCTATGAACTGTGGGCGGTAAGGGCAAATTAAATTGTTTTTGTTAATCGAACACCAATAGATTCATCAAGTCTATAACAATAGGTTACACTTATTACTTTATTTACAGCTTTGTAATTTTAATATAAGGCAATTTACGATGACTTTTGCTCTTCAAAATTACATTACCTTTCGGAGTATACAGGGCTGTTGCTATTTGTAAAGAGGGTTGGATGTAATTGATATAATTTGTTCATGTTTTTAGCAGAAAGAAGAAGAGATCCAAATCAGTCAGTTTACCAATAATATTAGATCTATATTTTGATACTTCATTACTAAACAAATTAGTCCAAAAAGCAGTATTCATTTTTAAAGGCTTTTATACTGAATAATTGTCCAATGTGGTCATAAAAGGTCCTTGGATCTTTAGATGATTGCTCATTATATCCGTTGACTATATAATTCGTTATTTCCAGAAAAAACACATTCTCACAAATATTAAAATAGTAATTTTCAACTTACTAAACGCAAGTCCTAATATAGCACTTATAACATTGTAGCTGCTTTTTTAAATAAGTCATCGATTGTTAACTACGAAGCTTGTTCAACTGAAACCCCTCTTTGAAAACCTTATCCCTGAAAACAAATGCAATCATTCAAATGACCTTCGTTAATGTTAGTAGTGTTTGTAAGCAAACACATTAATAAGTTTCTGGCGTTTGAATTGGATTCTGACTTCTAAAACTTCGTTTTTTAAATGGCGTTTGTTGTTGAATAGTTGTCGATGTTTGATGCGGTCCTACAATTTTTGTGCGCTGAGGATGTGCAGCCATTGAAGATTCATATGGTAATTCAAGCAGTGTATGGAAATACATGTATTGTATACCCAACTGTGAAGGAATGGTGCCGACAATTTAAGAATAGAAAAGAGGGGACTATCGATGAGTCGCGATCAGGTGCACGGTGTACTGCACTAATAGACAACAATATGATATGTGTGGAAGGCCTTATTAGAGAACATCGTCGAATTTCAATTAGAGAATTTTCAGAAATTGTTAGTGCGAGTGTAGGATCTGTCCATAGTATAGTTCGTAATCTGGATTACAACAGAATTTGTTCGCAATTCTTCGTCTCTTATCTAATGAACAAAAACGCTTACGAAAGGGTTTATCTCTGCAACACCTCACAATGTATAGACAAAATGGTGATGACTTGCTTCTATCAATAGTTGCATCCAGTAAGTTATCGTCGATGCAGTGGAAACATTTAAGAACACCACCACCGAAGAGTTTAAAGCACAACCTTCTGCAGGCAAGGTGATGTTAACATTTTTTTTCGGCTATGACAAACCCTTGTCGGTTGAGTTTCAGGAACCTGGAGTACATGTCAATGCAAATCTGTTCAATGAAATTTTGAACAAGCTTCAGCAAGCAATAAAACGGAAACATCCAGAAAAGCTTAGGAGTGTGGTCATTTTGCTGCACGACAATGCTAGGCCCCATCTTGCTAATGTGGTAAAAGAAAATCTTCAACGAAAGAAATGAAGGGTTTTACGGCATCCACCCTATAGCCCGGATAGCCTTGCGATTTCCATATTTTTGAACCGCTGAAAACGGCATTAAAAGGTCAGCATTTTGAATCTGACGCAGAAATACAGATAGCTGTGGAAGACTTCTTCAATTAGCAGCCACAAGAATTCTATGAGCAGGGTATACGTCGATTAGTAAAACAATGCCTTAACTATGACGGTAATTATTTGTAATTGAAATTCTGAATAAATTTTTTATAAAGCAAAGATGGGTTTCAATTGAACACACCTCGTATTTTGGTGTTTTAAATCGTGTAGTTTTCTATAAATGACCAATTAAACTAAATAATTTGTCACTATAAGAACTTGATTTAAGAAAATACATTATTACTTCCAATTCCAAACAATGTCGTAAGTGTAAGGATTATCTAAAGTGCGTTCGTAAAATTTATTGCTGTTCGCTAATACCAACCTAGGAAAATTTCAGACACTAGTCGTTTATTTAAAATATAGTTTCTCATAAATGTTTTTAGGTTAGTTTGCTCAGAAGTAAATCTATTCGAACGCAATCTAGAAATACTAAAATTCTTTGTTACCTTTTCTTTCCTTTGCTGGAAGAGAAAGATGTAATATAATAAAAAATGTATTTGCTCGCTTTAACCGGAATTTCGTTTTACCCCAGATCTCGTTAAACCAGAGATTTCTTCGTACCGGAGCTCGTTTTAAGTAAGTTGGATTGTATTGTAATATTTGGTTGGATTTTTCTGTCTGTATAATTTAAAACTGTAGTCAAATATGTGAATGTTCGGCACAAATCAAGCAAATTAAAGTAACTTTTTTAATGGAATCCATATTACACTCCATATGAATAGAGAATTTAAATTTTATAATGCTCGGCGTGGTGTCTCAACAATTTCAATTTGATGATAACTAAGTAATCCTAAATTAAAGATAATTTTCAATGTTTGTTATTCCTGCAAATACTTGGCGTTACAAATCAACTTAACTTAGTATACAGGGTGGTTACTATTTACAAACGGAATGGTTTTTCGATCTACTGATATAAATTGTTTTTTTAAAATAGTATATTACCGTTGCTGGCAACAAAATGGGTCGTTGGGCTACTATATTAAATTTATCTCTTAGGTTCCATATCCACAGAACTATTTACAGGGCGGTCTAGCGATTTGTTGTTATCTGATAGTAACCTTCAACCTAACAAAAACGTTAGAATGCTAGATAATGTAGCAGTCTTATGGCTTAAACATTTCCATAAAATGTATTTTTTAAATATAGTCGATTCCGCTTATTAAAAACACATGAATAAAACACATTGGGACACATTATGGCCCAATTAAGCGGCTGTCCCAAATATGTGAAGATCCATACGAAATTAAAGAATGAATGTTTTTCTTTGGCTTTAGTAAATTCTTGCACAAAAATATAAATAACAGAAAAATAATATGCAGCGAGCCCACGATGTATTAAGCGGCTGGCTTTTAATTTTTTCCAAGAAAGCAATTTTACTTGAAAGTGTCAAGTCGTTCCTTGGCATCTTGGCAAGGGTTATAAATTTTTAAATAAGATTGTGAATTAGCGTTGCATGCGTCACATACGCGCTGCGGCGTAGCTTGGTGTAGCTGTTATTGAATACACGTTAACTCCAACGTTGCCAACAAAGTCGACGTGTGAATCTCTAGCAACCAGTTTGTGAATCCCTAGCGCCGCGCCGCCCCGACAGCAAACAGATGAGATTTCTAATGTACAACACTTTTAAAAACGCGTTTTAATGCTGTTATCCACTGCATTTCGTGAAGAATGCATATTTTTCTTATTTTAAAGTTTTCCCATTGTATTACATATTTTGATCCTAAATTTTCTGTCCTGGTTAAATGGACTGCTGTCTCAAATAAGCGATTTCTGTTATTTCCTTTATTTGGTTACTGTTCTATAAGGTTTGGTCCAAACAAGCGGCTTTCCCGATTAACCGGTAACCCATTTAACCGGAACCGTTTTTATATTGTGTGTTCAGTTTAGTATGAACAAACTAAACATTTTTTTAAATGGGACGACTATTTATGTTTTAAATATTTTAACATCCTCATTCAAATGTGAATAAAATTACATGAAACGCTTTGCGTTCTAACTTGTTGATAGTTTCTTATCTCTTATAAATATAAAAACATTACAATACATACACCGTGATTATTATTCACAGGCGGCGCTGCTTATCGATTCTCAAATAAAATCTGAGCTTTTCAATACCTAGAAAATAGGTTGTTGGATTGCCATGTAGGCACTACACTATTTTAAATTTTTTTCTAAAACCGTATTTATATAGAAAAATATACAGAGTATTCTAAAAATCCGTATTTTATGTCTGTTTTTTTATATCAAAAATATCTAAACAGTGAACTGGTAAACATTTCTGGGAACATAATATTACATATTACATTACATAATATTGGCATAAATTAAAGTATTTTGTGATAGTATTGGGTGTTCTGCCTTCTAAACTAATTTAACGTAATGTCCAG
>JABXWE010012668.1:0-17375 GCA_014611495.1 Limonius californicus
TGTGGGTCTGATGACCGATTTGAATCTTCGTTTCAGTCTTTATTAACGTCAATCGGAATTTCGATTGGTAAGTTCGTCCATTTTTTCGAACATGCTAGCCTAACGCATTTCTTTATTTACTATATTTAGACAAAAAGTTGGGGGCGTCGAGATTTTGCCAAAGTTTAGTCGCTTTCTGAATTCCTGAATCTGCGCGCAAGAAGCACTTTCTGGGTTAGTACATTCAGCTGGCGAGCAACAACACGTGTCCAGACGGGCACGCCAGATTCCAGAGAACGCCGTGCTATCTAGATCCGCAGGGAAGTGAATTCTGTTTAATTTTACGTTGATTTTCGGAGTCGATTTAAATCACTCATTGTTTAATTTACATTACTTTCTTTTTAATATTTAATTCCAAATTGTTTAATGTGTTGCGAATCACTTGTTTAGCTTAATACAACTGTACATTAGTGTGTTACGTATACCGTACATAATAACGTAAAATTTCACTTAATATATACAGGGTACGTCATTCCGAGCCGTAGTATTGCGTTTATTCGGATTTGTATTGATGGTATTGTGTATTTTTAGAGCGCTTATGATCGATGAAAGTACTTTCAGCGGTTAGGGTGTTTATTTGTTTCACAAACGTTGTATTTTATTTGCGAAACGCAGTATTCTTACACTGCTCGATTACTTCAATTTTTAATTGCTACATTAAGTGACTTGTTGTGTACTCATACAGGATTCAAGAACATATTGACCTAATCTTTGTAAAGGTTACTTGGGGATTAATTTTATTGGTGTTCTATTTGCCTCATTAAAAATATCGTTGTTGCAATTGGTCTTATTATTTATTGCTACCCTATCTGAGTAAATTTGTAGCGACTAATTAGGTAAGTGGAGAACGTGGGGTGCGGCTTACCCAATCTACATCTGAGTTAATGTTAGCGTATTTTATACAAGCTGGTGGAGCCCTTTCCAGGTGATTGACGAAGAGTTAATTACATTATTTATTCGACTTTAGTTGAGAACCGCCCACCTTCGATTGAGGTTCCGGGAGGCTGACATTAACCAACGCATTACATATCTAATTTACAGGAATTTTCTTAGGAAATTGTTTTCAGGCGTCATAATTGATCAAAATCTAATGAACGGTGGTGTGAGTCAAATTTAACTCTTCCCCTATCATTCTGACTGTTAACCGACGATCTGAACGCACAAGATCCCGGACTCTGTCGACATTTTCATCTGTTCTTGAAAATGAAGGCCTTCCGCTGCGAGCTTCAGCTTCAGTCGACTCTTTTCCTTCTGAAAATGCCTTGAAGACCGAAAAACCTGGGCCCTTGACAAAACACTGTCTCCGTAGGTCTGCCGAAGTTTTGCAAAAGTTTTCGTTGCATTGTGTCCAAGACTGAGCAAAACCTGATAGCACACCGTTGCTCGAAATTGATGACACTCATTTTCAGAACGCTCTAGAAAAAACTGTTTCACGAAAAAAATCGGTAAAGACAACCAAATGACAAACTCGTACTGAAGGCGTATCACATGTTCACCTGCCGCCCCTTCCACTCCTGCGTCCCCAGTGTTGCCAGATCGAACGTTATGCTACCAGTCTTATTACTTAATTTACAAACTTCGAATATAAAGAGTTTTTCAATTTTTGAGAAACTTTAAAAACCAATTTTTTTAATCCTACATTCTGTACATTTTGGTTTTAATAATTGAAGATTATTATAAGCGTTTTTATTATATTTAGTTGGTATAGAGTTAGTGGATGAGAAGAAAGTTATACGATTTTAAAGTATTTATTTTTATTGAACTGATTTTAATATCTGAACATTAAAATAGCATTTGTTCCATGTTTGGCAACCATCGTACTATTTGTTAAAAACTTTGTAGATTTTTGGGAAACGCTCACAGAATGCTAAACTTGTATAGTGAAATATTATAGCTGTCCGGCACACTATGTCGATATGTTGTTTTGTAATGATTCTGCGATATTGGTAGGTACGTTAAAAGATTAAAGCATAACATTTTTACTTAATGCACCATAATGACGACGAACTACGCTTCTATAGGGTTTATACTTGACATATGTCTGCATATACCGACATGTCCCCCAGTTGTAGGCATTTAATATTTCGGCGTACACCGAGTTGTCCGTGAAAGGGTTTTAAAGAATAAAAATATATCATTTAAATTAAAATATTGTGCATATTATTAATACGTTTTACATTAAATAAAATGAATAATAATTGTAATAATTGAAGAAATTGAAACGAAGTGAGATACAAAGCAATCTATAATAATAAATTCGTCCTTATTGGACAAGAAATTTTAAAAGGACATGCATACATATTCAAAAAGTTTGATTAGTAAGAATAACTATGGACACTTACATTAAAGATTCAAAAATATTCCCACCTTCTTCAATATAAACGTAAAGACGCCTTATAAAACAGTACCGAAACATTGGGTTTTTAACGGCCGTTCTTCCTCGCAAAGCAATGGCAAACCAGCGAGGTATTCTGCCTTGTAAATCTTCTCTGGAGTAGAACGTCTGTGACACTCTAAAAATGCGCAACACAGGCACTGGAGAGAAGATTGCTGTCTCGTAAGAGATAAAGCACTCTAAGAAGAGAAGAACACTGTTTAATATCTAGGGGTTAATATTTCTAAAAACTGTTCAGATGCGATTTTCCATGTTTTCTGCAGTTTGTAGTACTGCTCGATACACTTCCTGTCTTGTATGTGGCTATAGGAAAATGTCTGGTGGTGCTAGATATGGTGGCCATGAAATATCACCGCCTCGATCAATCCATTGGTTTCCTGGGCAGTCATTTAACTATCGTTTTACGTTTTGGTGGAAATGGACACGGACACCTTCATATTGTAAATACATTAATCGACGTGTTTCAAGATCAATATCCTCCATTCAAATATGCAAATTATCTTCTAGAAATCTATGGTACCGTTTTCTATAGAGGTAATAAAGACTTTTTGAGGATCGTTTTCGATTATGTAATTAGAAAATGTGCCTGATAAAAATGTGTTTTCTTAATTATTATTTTTTGGTTTGATTCTACAGAAAATACGTTATGTAAATGTTATATTAATCTTTACATTACATTAAAATCAGTTTAATAAAAATAAAAACTTTAAAGTTCTGTAATTTTTGCTCATCGACTTTACCTTATTCAAACTTACTATCATAAAAACGCTTATAATAATCCACCATCCACCAAGACCATGCATATAACAACAAATCTGCCAAAAGAAAAATATCTGTGAAAACCCTGTAAGTTCTTAAATAGGTTGGCCACTACAAGCATCTGACGTTGACTACTTTTTGGAAATTAACTACCTCTAGCAGGAGAACGCTTAAAAATAGTCCGATATAGTTTTGTATCTGTTTGATCAGTAATTAATTGGCATTTCAAAAATTCTCTACTATACTGGGTGCTCCATTTAAAAAAAGCATGTTTAGCGCAACACTCTATATGTGAATACCGTGTATAACTAAAAATATGAACAAAAGGTGTACCTATTGTCTAGAAAAAATAGAATCTTACTATGTTGCCTGAATGAGGAGCTACCTTCCGTCCAAGCACCGATGGGACACGTTGCATAAATTGACATATAATTTGCTACAATGATCTAATAATAGCGTTTTAAATCGGATGTGTTTTGACCGTCACATCTTTATAAAAACATAAATCGTTGTTCGATATGAACTAAACCGGTACAGGATTCTAATAAATTTGTATAATTTTTTGTTTTGGTTACGTGAAAGTGTGGACGTTTTACAGTTATTAATTGGACATTTCGTTAAACTATTTTTTGATTGATATCATCAGAATGTTCGAGTTTAGATGAATTGAAACACAAAATTTAAAAATAAAAAACATAAACATTTCTATTCTATTTCATTTTCGGCTAAATTTTTAATGTGCGAATTGAATAAATACTAAAAATTAAGACGCCATGGAGTGGAAGTGCAAGTAATAATCACAGATTGTTATATATAGTTAGTACTACTTACCGTTTCGTGTTGAGCTAAAATAGTACAAATGATAGAAAAACATAAAATACTACCGAAACGAAAATTGTAACACAGAGACATTGTAGTAACTTTAACAGTAGATATCTTACTTAAAAGTGACTAGATTTAATTTTGTTTCGTGTAGTTATTTGCGAGCGGCTTAACGGTTGAGATCAATATAAAGATAAATAGGAGATACAAATAAAAATAAACACTTTTATAGGTAGATACAAAGCACGAATCCAACTACTGTTGCTACTAGTTAAAATCCATATAAAATGCATATTAGTAGGACATTCATATCCAAGTCACGTTTGCTTATTTTGACTCAGGTTTTTAGTAATTATCCCTTATGATGTCAGTAATAACAACATTTTAGGACAAGAAGAGATGTTTCGTAGAACATATGCGTTACATCTACGGCAGAGTTCTGAAATTCTTAATTGACCTACTAGTTTCCCAAATATAATCTCATCATACAGGCCTGTTCAAAATACTTTACAGTTTGACTTAGCTCTGCATATCGGTTTCTATGCGAAATACTATACAAAGTTCGACGTCGTTTGTCCAAAACGAATTATGAACATAAGACCCGTTAATAGCTACGCACTGTTTTACTATGAAGCTAATGCTATCTTTCTGACCACCCTGTAAATGTTCAGCTGATAACACAATCTCCATATTTTATAAGCAGCCTTTATCCTTACTTGAATAGTTTCTTATCATATTTATGTTGTTTGAGCAAGGGTGCTAAATGAAGGTATTAATTTTGATGGCATATAAATTTACGACATCGTGATTCACTGACACGATAAAAAATCACGAAAATACGTAAGTATAGTGCAACCATATTTTGATCAAAAAGCTGTCATTATAATATTTTTTTTATACACTTTATAATACTAATGGAGATACTCTACGCCCCGTGAAGGGGTTTGTCCTGCAAAACGGAAGGCTCCCTTACCCTTGCTCTCACATCCGACACTGTCGCGTGCCTAATTCATGACACGTAGTGATGTGATGGGCATCACGCATTAGACAACCGCATTATCACCCCTTGCTCATTCGAACGCAGGTACCCAGTTATTTAACTCGACTGGGTAAGTCGCCCGCTTGGCATCGGGTAAGGGATTTGAACACCTGACCTACCGCACCGTAGCCCAGTGCTCTAACCACTGGCCCATAATGGCGCTCCATAAATTTTAACTTAGGTACCTCTTTGTTTGTGCTGCACGATACTCTTGCATGAAAATGAATTTGTGGAAGTATCTTGGGGATACTTTGTTTATAAGTATTTGCATTGCTTCTAGCTGATATAATTGTTTGTAAATAATTAAACTCCTGATTAGAACTTTTCTTATGGAATCTACTAACGTATTATCTATAATTTTGGGAGTTAACTGCTCGTGGATTAAAAGGATACGAGTACAAACTGAAAGTACTAGGATGGAAAAACTCAAAATGAAAAAAGCAAAACCGAAAACAAGACTACATTTCACAAACAACAATTAAATATATTGTAATATATTGCAAAGGACAGTGCAATAAAGTGAAGAATTGCAGAAGATATGATAAAAAGCAAAAGAAAATATGAAGATAATGAGTGAAATAGTTTAAGCTAGGTAAATATTTTCATCATTTTACAAAAAATTATCTTAACCTTTGTACTCATAACATGTGTGCAGAAACGTACTTGAATGTGACGTATATATAACATAAAGGCATGCATAAAATATAAGATATGAAAATACCACATAGTTGTAAATGCGACAATTTTTCCGTTATTTCCTATTTATTGACAAACACATTCAATTACAGAAATTTAAAATTTCTTCTACGCTGATAGTATATTTTTTGCAGTAGTAGTGGCCATGGAAATATTTTTTACTGCACCATCTACTCTATACAATCTTCCGATAAAAAATACTCCAGTGACTCGGTGTTGCAAATAAAACACAAATGGATGGTCCACATAGAACTTTTGGGGTTTTATCAACGATGAGGGGTTAGCTGTTGTCTCTAACAGTCTTGAACCTAAAATAAATCGTTAGTTCGATTATTAAATGAAATTAAATAACGATAATTTGCAAATCATAACACTTTTGTGATTACAGCTTCGTCCAGCGGTGCATGAGACATCACCAGGGCTGTAAATACTACAGCTGCTACATTATATCTGGGTTAACAGTACTGAAGATGTTTGGAGAACCGTGGACGAAACATCGGATAGGATTATGTGACTATCACAATCGACAATCGATATCAAATTGTATAAAGATATTCGATTGTCTTATGTTTATTAATCAATTAGTCTTATAAATCAACGAATCAATTTGTTATTACAATATTTGATTAATTGATCAATTAGTTAAGTATTCCAATTAAAGCAAATTAAAGACCTTGTAAATGCAGGAAATCTAATATCTTCTTTCTGAAAAAATATGTGTCTGCGTTTTTAGTTTTCAGCCACAGACAAAGTCTCCACAGCTTCTGATATGGCTTAGTGGTATAAAATAAATAAATGTAATTTGAGTGAAACCACAGCAGTGAATAATCAGTTTATTCAAATATTGTATTAATCAATTTGTGTATAAAGGAATAGTTTACGATAATTAGATAGCTAATTCATTCCTTGAACAACTCGTCGATTATTAGTAATTTTATGTTTATTATCCTGATTAGGCAACCGATTGCTTAATTAAAAAATCAAAGTATTACAACATTTAATAATCATGATCTAACAACCGATTAATCACCTAACTGTGCAGTAAATTTAAATCAAAAAAAGAATCTAAGTAGAGCAAGAATATATCGTAAGGCTCCAATCAATTTGAAGGTTGAATTGTTTACTTACAGTTTAATGGTTTTTCCAGGTATGAAATAATTTTTGGCATACTCTATATCAAAACAAACTTGATTATTTGATTAAAACTTTTAACAAGGATTCTTAACATTTTGATTAATTACATTCTGGATTGTTAATAACAAAGTTAGATAATTAAATAATAAAGTAACTAAATAATAGGTTATACAGAGAATTGATTAAATAATCAAATATTGTCTGATGAATTAATCAATGTATCACATATGTTATACAATGTATTAAGGATCCCCCAGACCGACGCGGAACTTTTGCGTCGCGAAATTTCCGCAGCGGAAAATCCGCTAGCGGCGCGGCAGCGAAATTGTCAGGTCAAACCAAAACGCGATTATCTCGCGATATTCGCGTGTGGATACTACAATGAGTTCCTCTGAGGAAGAAGAAGCTCTGTTATTATTAGCCTTGGCTGAAGAGGAAGAAAATAGGTAAGTATGTTATTGTTTCCTTGTTTTTAATTTCCAAAACACCTAAAGTTCATTTCAGAAATAAAAGGAAAAGAAAATGGGTCCATGAAATTAATAAACTTCGTAAAACACATGGCGAATACCATACTTTAATGCCACAGTTGCGTGCAGATGAGAAGAGATTCTACATTTATTTCAGGATGCTGCCTAACTGCTTTGATAAAATATTAAGTTTTATCAAAGAAGACATGCAAAAACGACACCAACTACCGTGAGGCTATAACTCCGGAGGAACGCTTAGCTATTGCTTTAAGGTTAGAAATAATCGACAGGATTACTTCGTTTAGGAAATATTTATTTTATTAATCATTCATACATCCACTTGGATCGTAATTATTCACATAATTAAGAAGCGATGATGATGCCATGCCACTCTGCTATTTCTGGTAGTTTATTTCACTTGACTGTATGAATTGGGAATTTTGGGCGTATGGCGAAGCGTATGGTTGATTAATAATAAATGGTGTGAATGGTACATTTCCTTCATGGTTAACGTTTGAGCTTGTTTGGGAAGTCCCAGTTCCGACAGGTGGGACTTGAAATATATTAGGTTTCCCGGTAGAGAATGAGGGGGATGGTAGAGGTATTGTGTTACCACTAGTATCACTAACAGCCGAGGTAGATCTCGTACTTGAATGGATAGGTACAAAGCCAATTCTTTCTTGTTGGTCTTCTAACACCAAGTGTGACATCAATTCAGCAATTTTTAATTTTGCCGTCACGTGCAATCGTGGTGAAAACGTCTTTACTGTCTTGGCATATCCCGAAAAGATTAAGTCTATTGCATCCATATCACTCGCATCACGGTTAGGTTTAGGTTTTTCTTTAAGATATTTAATTACTGCAGCAGTGGGAGAGTCTTCTTGAGCTTGTTCATTTTTTCTCGTGCGTTTAATGCGATCTGCTTTATCCTGGTCCTTCGACGATGAAATAGGAGTTTTTGCAGACGTTGATGGTCCTTCTGTTTCGTTATTTATTTCAATATCTGAAGTGCGCTCATCTTGTTGAATACTACTTGAAGGTGACATATCTGTCATATATGTTTCACCTTCGGTATTTTCGGTTCCCGTAATGTCCCTTATATTCGATGCAGTTTGTGCAAAAGCCATAAATGGGCGGAATGCTTCCATCTGTTTGGCCCATTGCCATTTATACAATTTTTGTCGTGCACTTTGACCTGTAGTGGTTTTCAAGGATCTTAAGTGCTTCGCGTAGCTGTCCCTGAGATTCTTCCACTTTTTCTTTAGCTCCTCTCCTACAAAAGAAAGGAATATGTTGTCAAAATTAAACTCTCATTTAAATTGTTTTTATAAATACAACAGTTTGCAAGTTATTTGTTAAAAACTAATTTTTGTAACATTTTCCAATGGAGGACTTCACCCCCACTCTCCAACTTTAAGTTTACTAATAAGAAGTGTTTGTACCAAGTTTTAATCCTGCACGAATTTGACCAATAACTTCTTTTTGTTTTTCAGATTCCTGGCAACTGGTGACACTTATTATACTATTGGCCACAGTTACAGGGTTGGATTTTCAACTGTAGGTGTAATTGTTCAGGAAGTATGTCAGTCAATTTGCACAAGAATGGAGCAAATATATTTGCCAGAACCATCTACTGAAATATGGAAAGAGTCTGCAAAAAAGTTTGAAACGTCATGGAATTTTCCCAATTGCGTTGGGAGTTTGGACGGAAAACATGTGACGATTAAATGTCCAAAAAAGAGTGGTTCTAATTATTTCTGTTATCTGCATAAATTTTCGATTGTCCTTATGGCCATTATTGACGCAGACTACAAATTTACATGCGTAGATATAGGTGGATACGGGAAAAACAGCAATGGGGGAATTTTTGACATTTCCAATATGGGAAGAAGATTTGAACAAGAACAAATGAATATTCCAAACGCTAAGCCACTTCCCGGACAGAATCTTCCCTGTCCCTTTGTACTAATTGGGGACGAAGGATTTGGTTTAAAGCCATATCTGATGAGACCTTACCCATATCGACAGTCACGTGAAGATAATCGTAAAGAAACGTATAATACAAGATTATATAAAGCACGCAGGGTTGTTGAAAATGCTTTTGGCATTTTAGCACAAAAATGAAGAATATTTTATCGGCCAATTGATTTGTCTGTAGAAACTACTATCTTGGTAGTTAAAGCAGCTTGCATCTTACACAATTTTTTGAGAATAGAAAAAACTGGTGATAATAGGTATTTCGAATCTTTGGAACCACCAGAACCATCTCTAGATGCCTTCCAAAACTTGAGTCGAGATCCTAGACGTGCAACGTCTTTGGCATTTGAAATACGTGAGAAGTTTGTTACTTATTTTAATAATTAATAATATTAATAAATTACTATTTAATAAAAAATATATAAAAACTTACCATTTCCCCCTAATTCTAATGCTATCTCCTGCCAAACTTTGTCCTTCTTCCTTATGTTCTTATAATTTTCATCAGCCAGGTCATACAATATAGGATATTCTTTCACAATTTCTATTAGTTTTTTTAAAACAGCCATTTCTGACACACGCGGAATGACAGCGGCAACGAAAAAACCGTGCAAGCAGCGTTCCTGCGATGCAACGCTGCACTGCCGCGACAATGGCGGAAATCGCGCCTGTTGATCTGAACAGGTGCATAAGCCGCCGCGGCGGACCAATTGACACGACGCGCCGTGTCAATTGGTCCGCCGCGACATCGCATGGGTCGCGGCAGCGGAAGTTCCGCGCCGGTCTGGGGGATCCTTAAATCTATTGAAAAATATACGAATTATATTTAATAGTAATTCAATTAGATTAATTTTTTAAAAATGTAATTACGAAATTAATTAGTCAAACAAGAGATTAATCAACAACCATTACTCAAACGATTGATTAATCAATAAATTAAACAACGGGTACTTTTTGCACGAAAGATAAGAAACCGATTATTATTATTATCGTGATCCTCGTTTGTGCCGCTTGCGCAGTGTCGAGGCGGTGTGGGGCAAGGTTAAGCTAGTTTGTGCTATGCACAACAGGGCCCGACTCTGTGGGTTACCGTGTTGGTGCTTGTTGTTTGTGAATGTTTTTGTTTATGGTCTTGATACTCCTCTAATGCGACCGTAATTCGAGGAGTGCCATTAATTTGATCCCCAATGGCAAATGGAGACCGGAACCCAGCACCGATCCCCCAGGGAATTAGAAAAATTTCCGACCCTGGGGAGATTCGAACCGGGAAGCGTTTGGACTATTACATCCAAACCTTGGCCCTCTAGCACTGAGCCATCCCCGCCTTTGAAAAACCGATTAATTATTTAATTTTGGTGCTACCAAGCGAGTCATATAACTGTACCAATTAATGAAGGTTTCGTCAATTCCTCCCCATCAATAAATGTTTTATGTAGTACTCCTATGATTTTGAGAGGCTCTGATGTTTTGAGCAGTTGACTGAAGTCTGCGCTGTCTCTAAATGCTTCTAGAATACCTAACTGCAAAAATTTAACTGTTAAGAATTTTCATAGACTTAATAAAAAATTCAAATGAAAACAGAGTTTAATTTTTTAATATTAATTTAAAATTATATTTGAATTTCAGCCTTTTGCGCTCGATGTCAAGAGAATCTACGCTTGTAGGCTTGGCAGGGCTATCTTCTGAACAGCAGATGAAACTTCGTCTTTAGGAAAATAGATGACGTGCTCTAATAAAAAAGTCTAGACATCATTAACACGAAGATCACTGGAAGGTCAAATCTTGAGTTCGCTTTTCTATTTAGTTTTGTCTGGTCTGCTTGGGGTTACAACGAGCCGAAGGAGCGTGCTATATCACTATTATGGAGCTACTTAAAGACGTAGGTCCTCTCTATCTAGAGTATTATTATTAATCATAGAAATATAGGATAATCAACAATATTTTAAAGGTTCGTTGTGGAAAAAAACCTGTGTGTTGGTTTATGCCGTAGAATTTATAACATTTATTACAATTGCTTAATTGTTATCAATGTATAGTTCAGTTGCTAGAAATATGTTTCTTTCGCGCCTGGTAAAAGTTAACGTCTGCTTGTCAAGTGAATTCTTTACATGTTCTTCAAGACGTTTAACTAATATAATTCATATATAAAAATCAAAAATCTAAATTCAAACTGCATTTAGAGCAACTGAACAGATTTAAAAGAATGCCCATTCGAAGTTTTCTAATGATTCTAAAATTATTATTAAAACATCTTTTTACTAGATCGTAATATAAATTTAAAATACATTATGTTTTCACAAAATAGAGTATGAAGCAAATTGATGATGATATAATTCACTTTTGAATCAATTTCTAACCTAATTTTTGAAGCTCTGCAAAAGCTTACGAATTTATATTTATCAAGGACTTTTGAAAGTATGTTTGTATTGTTGAGAAAATCGTATGGTATGCATAAAATACATTTTGATGTATCAGACAGTTGTTTTATTCTTCATTTAAATGGAGAACACGCGCTAGGTAACTTGAAAAGGAAATGCAAAGGGATGGAAGTACCGGTCAGAGACGAACATATTTACACATTAAGTTTCCCAGACGACCAAGTGGTAATAGCACAAGATGAGGAAGAACTGCGTTACATGGTGCGAAAACTCAAAGAAGAGTATACCAAAGTCGGATTAGAGATTAACTTTGGGAAAACAGAATACCTACCGGCAGTAAAACAAAATATAAAAGATCTAGAAATAGAAGAAATCTTAGAAATTAATGGAACAGGCAAATTTAAGTACTTGGGGTTTACAGTGACAAAAGAGGCAACGACAGAGGAAGAAATTAAAAGCAGACTGGCGCTAACTAGAACATTTACAAGGCAACTTAACTCAATCTTATGGGACAGAAATATAACTAACTAAGAACACCAAATGCCGGATATACAGTACAATGGTACAGAGTATAATGACCTACGGGGCAGAAGTATGGGTTACCAACAAGAAAAACAAGGGAAAGATATCAACAACGGAAATGGAGTTTTGGAGGAGATGCTGCAGGCTAACCAGAATGGATAGAGTATCGAACGAAGAGATACGGAGAAGAATGGGAAGGGAAAAAGATGCCAACACATATATATAGAAGAAAAACGGTTGGTATGGTACGGACACGTTAGAAGGGCGGAAGAACATAGATGGATAAAAGAAGATGACAGAATGGAATCCTATCGGAAGACGAAAAAGATGAAAGCCAAGGAGATCATGGCGCAACGAAGTAGACGAAGCAATGGAAAATCGAGGGCTTCAAGAGGGGGAATGGAATAACAGAGAAGAGTGGAGAGGAAGGTTGAGAGAAGGAAGACAGTGACAACTGTACAAATCCCTTATATATATATATATAAATGGAATACTGTTATTTTCTTAATGTCGAACGGAAGTCCAATATATTGATAAACAACACAGTCTGTGTAGAGAATCCGTCCAGGTTTTTCAACCATTACAAACGTTCATATTTCTCGCTCTGTAGTAGTCAGCCCGTCGGCAGGTTTGTTACAGCGAATCATCGTGTTGCTCATGGCTTTCCTTTTTGTTGCTTCGCACGTCCCGCATCCTATATATTTTGTTTTGTGAATTGTAATCAGGACCTTCCTCTCGCATTTCGTCCTTTTGTCCTTATTTTTCTTATAATTTTAAGTAGGCCATGTCCTTTTGTCCTTCCTGCTTTTTAATAATTTTAAGTAGGATATCCCGTCTTAGTATATATCCCACTAATTCGTTTCGTCGTTATTTTATGTGTTTCTACCGTAGTTTTTTTTCTTCTGTTCTTCTAAAAATTTCGTCGCTTGTGGTTCTGTTTGTGTAGTTGGTTTTTAGCATAACTCTATATCGAACTTCGTACGCTTCTAATAGCATTCTTTCCGCAGATCCGATGGTGAATGTCTCACATTCGTACACTACATACATAGATTTTTATGAATTGTTCTTTGCTGTTCAGCAATATGCTATTGAATGTCAGTAGGTTTTTCTTGTAGAGAAAAACTTTTTAAGCTTGAATAATTCTGCAGAGTATTCTTTTACTGCTTGGTCCATCCTGTGATATAATACGCACTTTTTGTATTATATTTCCAATTCGTATGTCAGTGGTTCCTTGGTCGTTTTTTCGACATACCAATATCTTTGTCTATTATTTGATTTCATGTAACAGTTCTGTGCTAGTATTCTTTCTAATTCATTCAGTGATTGTTCTAGTTTTTCTTTGCTTTTTTTGAGTAACACAAGATTACCGACTTATCACAGAATGTGTATTTTTACCCCCTGTATCTTTACTCCATTCCTTGTGAGTATTCTACACCCCGTTTTACTTTTACTTACTTAATTAATCCTATGCCTTTCTACCGTTAGGTGTAAGGCGAGTGGAGTTGAGTTTATTATGTCGATGCCGTTCTGCACTTTTCTTTCCATAATTTCCTTTCTGGGCCACTTGTTTTATTTGTTCCCATCTTATTCCCTTGCTCGCTGCTGCCTCTCGTATTCCCCCTTCCCATGATTTCCTGGGGTTTCCTCTTTTATTTTTTCCCGGCACTCGCGTTTCAAACACTATTTTTGTTATTCTATCCCTTGGCATGCGGCACACATGCCCGAACCATCTTAATTGTTCTTCCACTATTTCTCCGTTACGGGTTCCATCTGTAGGTTTTGCCTGTATGTATCATTTCTTATCTTATCTCTTTGTAACGTTTCTTACGCCTAGTTTGAGGCAATCGGTTTTGCGTCTGGTGATATTTCCGCTTTTAGTAAAGTTCAATATTTCGAAGTTGGTCGACCTGTAGAATTTCGGGCGAGTCCAAGTTTCAAATTTTGAGGGGAGATTTTTGGATACAGGACAGTTGTACGTAGTCCGTTGTACAAGCTAGTACGATTCTTTCTCTGGAGGTATTTATGTGTCGTAGATTCAAATTAGTCGTTGATGACAGGGAAGTTATTCCATTCTAAAAATCTACGCCACTTAAGAGTTTTCGTTTCTTCGATTGGAAGTGATCAACTCAGGAAGTTTTTGCGATATAATATACCATAGTTGAGGAAGCTAGTGTTCACGCCAGTATTTAAAGCATCTGGTGAGTTTTTGTTTCACGAACGATTGTCTTGTTCGATTCTCTTGGATCTGCTTATTAACTTTTGTACTTTAGTAAAATTTAGGCACGCAGTGTGGGGTAATTAATCCGTCCATATAGGAATTGGGAGTGATAACGATCAGAAAAATTTACGTTTCACGAATATCCCGAGCCACTTCGCAGCGAAGATACCTGGATTTCCCTGACCACCTGTGTTCGTGGTCGCCTGTACTGTAGACCTGCGTTCCGTAGATAAGAAAACATCTGTCAAGGGAAGTGCATTTTGAACTGGAATTATTAGTTGATTTATTGATAAATTGTTTCAATTTCGTAGAAATAAATACTCGTATATGAATAAACTTAATAAATATTATAAAATTTATGATATTGGGGATTAAATACTTTATAATTATTTTGTAATAGTACGGCAATTTTACGTGGTTCTTGATATATAGGGTACTCCAACCGTCGTGTATTATTGCGTCTTGTAGTTCAAGTTGGGTTGTAATTAATGATATTGTTTATTTTTATCGCTCGCCAAATCGTGGAGATCTCTTCGTGCGGTATGCGTTTTGCTTATTAAGTTATTAATTATTTATGTGCTTTCGTTACGCAATAATTACCTAGGGTTTGTGTGAGTTTTGCTTTCAGTAGGGTGATTGTTTACCCTTTACGTAAAATTGACTTCGCTAACGTTATTTATGATATATTCAAAACCGATTCATGGGGGGGTTATTTGTTGAGCATTAAATTTAACTTATTTGCAATTTGTCTTTTCATAATCTTGAATATCAGATTAAAGAGAGAAGTACTACAAAAGAAAAGGTAGGTGAATGCTGGACCAGAGAATCCGACTTTTCTAATTTTTTATATCTAGGATTGTGTTAGTAAGTTTATAAGTCGGTGGCGCCTATTAATTTATTTTATTGGAACTCAGTCCATCTTCGATATAGTTCTCCGGGATGCTAACATTATCATTTGAGTATTCATCTACAGATCAGTGGCGTAGTAGGAAGAGGGGTTTGGACTTTTTCGCTAATATTTCTGATATTATTTTTTTTGTGTGAAATTTAATAGGCGTGACATCTTTTCGTTTTATTTTCTATCCGTCTTAGAAACCGCATCGCCATTTCATTTAGTCTTGTTTTATGTTTTCCTATTAAGGTCCATGTTTCAGTGCTATACATTATTGTCGGCCTTACTACTTTTTTAAACTAATTCTGTTTTTATTTTTCTAGGAACTTCTATCTTTCCCAAAATGGTCGTTTTTATCATGTTGTATACTCTTCCTGTTTTTCCTATCCTGCCGTTTATTTCTTTATCAATTTTACCATTATTGTCAATTATGGATCCTAGATATTTAAAACTTTCTACTTCAGTTTGTTTCCTTTGTAATTTTATGCTATGTGTTTTATTCTCCCCCGACACTACCGTACTTTCTGTTTTCCCTATATTTGTTTTCGTGTTTATTTTCTATAATTTTATTTCTAGCATCTCCAGGTTATGTTGTAAGTTCTTTTCGGAGTCGGTCACTATAGCCATGCCATCTGCGAACATAAGTTCGTTTATTTCTGTTTGTTCCATTAGTCAGTATCCCAATTTTAACGTCTTCATCTTTTTCTTAGCATTTTTAATTGCTTCCTCTAGCAGTATTGAGAACAGGAGGGGGCTCAACACACATCCCTACTTTACTGCTATCTCTGTTAGAAACTCTCTTGACTCTTCATTATTCGCCCTTACTATATTTATGCTATTTCTATTACATTGATTTTAATATTTCTATCGTTCTTTTATGTACCTTTCTTTTTTCTAGTGTTGTCCATATTTGTTCTCTGTCTATCCTGTCAAAGGCCTTTTCAAGATCTATGAAGCACGTATGTATATCTCTTCCTTTCTTAATACGTTTTCGCTGACTTGTCTCATAGTAAATATTAAAGCTGGCAAATACTTTCGCGGGGACGCTCATTAACGTTATCCCTCTGTAATATCGCATACTCTTTTGTCTCCTTTCTTATGTACGGGGAATATGATTCCTACATGCCATTCTCTTGGTATTACCGTAGTCTTCATTATTTCGGTTAGTAACTCTGTAAATTTGGTTATTCCTTCTTTTTCCACATACTTTATCATCTTCGGTGTTATTTTGTCCCTTCCTGCTGCTTTTCCTAGCTTTATCTTCTGTACGGCCTCCTAACTTCTTTCTCTTGGATTTCTTTAATTACTTCCCTTTCGTTTAACTCTTCTTGTTCATCCGTTATGTTATTTTCTGCTTTTGTCAGTTCTTCGAAATGCTGTCTCCATCTTTCCATTATTTCTTCTTCTGTTATTATGTTTCCGTCCTTTCCCTTTATGTTCATCATATTATATTTCTTTTTCTGCCTAGTTGTTTTAATGTTGCATAAAGTAGTTGTGGTTGTCTCTAATGTTTTTTGTCATATTTTCCCCAAATTATATCCATGACTCTTTTTCTACATCCTTGCTTTCCTTTTTCACCTCTGTTCTCTTTTCTTTGTATTTTTCGAAGTCTTCTGTCTTTTTTGTACTTCAGTATCTTTCCTCTTTTTTCTCTTTGCTTTTAGATTTAATTTCTGAGTTCCACCATTCTGTATTTTTCCTGTGTTTATTCACTATTTTCCTTTCCCCGCAGCTCTCCATAGCAGCATATAATATAATATTTTTAAACTTTTCCCATTTTTCTTCTACTCCTTTTGTATTTTCTGTTTCTCTAAATGTTTCGTTTAGTATTTTAATATATCTTCTTTGATATTCAGATTCTTTTAGTTTATAGTTTTTAATATTTTCTTGGGTTTTCTTTCTTCTTTTGTCTGATTTTTCTTCTTTTTCTTTCTTTAGGTCAATATTTACCAAGTAGTGATCACTTCCTATCTCTGTTAGTCTTGTTACTTTGACATCTTGTACATTTTTCCATTTAGGTTTACTTATTAGGAAGTA
>JABXWE010012669.1:0-25716 GCA_014611495.1 Limonius californicus
CCCCCTCCCATGATGCACTCCATGCGCAGCACGATCCTCCGATCTGCATGTCCTCCGCCCGCATGGCACACTCCAGCTGTACAGGACGGACGGCCGGTCCTCCCAGAATAGGCGCCCAGCGTCCATCTCGTGATGCAGCGAGCCGCCCAACACAGCAAGTACATAACCGACCCCCATCACATGAACATCCAATACAAATCGTAGCAGCACGCTTACATGCATGACCAATGAAAACATTGCTAAGTAATCAATCAAGGAATTAGTTAAGTAAAGGCGACGAAGCTCTATGAAACCACAACATTACTAAGTGAGTAAGCAGTTTAGCAAATAATTAGTTAAGTAAAGTCGACTAATTTCGATGAAGGGAGTCTGGATTAGAGGAGATTACAGTTGCAAAGCGCGTCCCTCCCTTTTCTCGTTTTCTATTAGAATACCAGTGCTACCAACTACTGCTACAGACTACCAGGCCTACGTAGGCCTGAGACACTTAGCTTTTAATGCGCCCTCGGTGTTATTTTGGTCGGTGTCGAGCGCTGGTCCGTCCCCTCCTGATGGAACACCCTGTAGAGGCGACAGTGGTCCTCTCTCTTCCGTTCTCCGGTGGATATACGCGCACTTGCACTCTATGGATTGCCCCCACAATTGTTTTGTTTTTTAGTCTATTTGAAATATGCACCGGAACTTTTGGGGTGGACTGTATTGCAATCTATTTTTAGCTCCACGCAGGTACCGCGTCGGGAAGTGTGCTTGCCGCTGGCACCGTTCACGACGGAATTCTAGTAGAATTTACCCGATGATGTAAACCGCCTAACACATAATCTGATCCAAACAACTTGTTTTTCCTTGTTTTGTTTTCAAAAGTGCGAACTAAGAGCGGCTATGAACCATGCATGTTCACCAAATAAACTTAATAAGCCTATTTGTAGCGACTTTGAAACTTTCTTTGCGGAACGCGGTCCGATGCCATCCGCCGTGCTAGGCTGCCGGGCAAAGAGTCTAAAACATAATAGAATACAAATGAATAAAAATTACATTTTTCCCATAACATTATCTTTTCCTTGTTTTTTTTGTATATTTACTGGCCCTCGTGCAACAACAAAGTTTATACAGGGTGTTCCTTAATGACGTGCTAATATTTCAGGGTGTGATTCCTCAGGTCATTTTAAGAAGAAAAGTTCATATGAACATATGTCCGCAACAGCTTAAATTTTCTGCTACACGGTGTTGATAAAATTTTTTTTTAAGCGTTATTTTTTATTATTTCCGGAACTACTTTAGATATTATTTTCAATTTTGGTATGTGGTAATAGGATATAAAACCACATATTTTAGTTAGAAAAGTTATTCTATTGCTCCACCAGTGGCGTCCCTGCAAACATGTCCCCTGATATTTTTTACAAAAAAAGTGGTACGCCAATGATATTTTTTCATGTGGATATTTGTTCTGATTAGCCTGGTCAATTCTACATTAAAACGGTCTCTTGCATTTTTCTCGTCAGACGCACCATTCTTGATTAAAATAATTAAACTAAAATTGCTTCATTTAGCAGTATTGGCGAAAAATCTTTGAACACATACATCTAGTTATCTTGGAATAATGACGTTCTTACAAACATCATTTTCACAACAATACTTGTTGACATAAAGTAATGTTTTGCTTAAAAAACGACCTCATCAACCAAATCAAATATTTTTCGCCAATACTGCTAAATGAAGCAATTTTAGTTTAATTATTTTAATCAAAAATGGTGCGTCTGGCGAGAAAAATGCAAGAGACCGTTTTCATGTAGAATTGACCAGGCTAATCAGAAAAAATATCCACATGAAAAAATATCATTGGCGTACCACTTTTTTTGTAAAAAATATTAGGGGACATGTTTGCAGGGACGCCACTGGTGGAGCAATAGAATAACTTTTCTAACTAAAATATGTGGTTTTATATCCTATTAACACATACCAAAATTGAAAATAATATCTAAAGTAGTTTCGGAAATAATAAAAAATAACGCTTAAAAAAAATTTTTATCAACACCGTGTAGCAGAAAATTTAAGCCGTTGCGGACATATGTTCATATGAACTTTTCTTCTTAAAATGACCTGAGGAATCACACCCTGAAATATTAGCACGTCATTAAGGAACACCCTGTATATAATTTTAGGTAATTTAAGAAATCTAGTAGGGGGAATCGAACCCGTTCGCTGGTAGAGAAATAGCTCAAAAGCTTAATACACTGGGGCCCGGTCTTTCCATCTCCAAATAAAGTACCCAGTAACTATTGGACAAATAACATTATTGGGTAGATTTATTCGTCAAATAAGTAGGAGCCGTCTTTCGACCCTACTTTATCCTCCCAATAGTTATGTGGCCAATAACTCGGATGGTGAAAACATTAGTTATGTTGGTAGTAAAAACTCGTTCGGGTCAACTTCATTGTAAACAGTAAACAAAGATAGCCATACAGCAATGCGTATGGTTAGAAGCGAAATAGACTATGCAACCGACAATTGACATTATCCTGCGTTAATCTGTCAAATTCCTGCCGTTCGCACATGTGAAAGCAGAGAGGTGTCCGTTTATGTTGTATTGGTGGTCATTTATTCGCTTGAACTATGAAGGAATCAAGCAAAATATAAAGAAGAAAGAAAGTAAGAAGAAATTGGAAATTTTTAAGACGGGAGGGGGAGTTGCGAATACGCAACCGTTGACAGATTACGATTTTTTGCATTAGGTCCTCCTGGTGATTGCAGTTTAACATGTGTACAGTCAATGACACCTAAAACTCTAGGAAACCGTGCAAATCTTGATAATTCTACCATTGAAGTATTTTTTGGCCTGGAGTTAGTGGAAAACGTACATAGTTTGCCCGCAATTCAGCCACTGCATTAATTACTCTTTGTATAATTTTCCCAGCTGTCGATTTATGTATGCCACCAAAACCAGCAAAGTCATCAAAAATATCCATTTTTAACTACAACCATTGAATATTTTACTCATTAAAATATTCAGTGCTACAACTGTCTAAAATACAATAACGCCGAAAAACAGCAAGAAACGTCAACCGCGTGATTCACTTCAAACATAACCAATAACCACGTGCTTTTTGAATTTTGCGGGCGCCTGTCGTTTGATACCTACGCAAATCGGTTACTTTCGCTACTCGTCGCCTGATTTACTGGCAAGATAACTTCTTATGAGCTGGTTTGGGTTGCCAATAAGTTATTTGACGAATAGTGGGAGTTATTGGCCAAATAAAGCTTGTTGGCAGGTGGAAAGACGGCACCGAGGCTTATTGTCTAAATAAAACTTATTGGGAAGTTTATTAGGAGGTGGAAAGACCGGGCCTGGAGATACTTACTTGGGTTACACAATAATTGTGAAGTACACATTTAAGCCTTATAAAATAATATTTTTAAAAATTTCAGAATTTAAGAAACTTGTGAATTTGTTGTGTATACTTAGCCGATTTAGATTAGTAAATACGCAACGACATAATGAAGAAAATGGACAGAGGAAAGAACATGACAAAAACACTACATCCAATCTTGTGGAATAAAAATCTAACCAAAAAAACAAAAGCAAACATATTTAACGTAATCGTGCTCTACCTGCTTATGGAAGGCAAGTGAGTGCATGACTGAATCTTAATTATCCTGTTACATGGATTAGATGCGGAGGGCCCGTCATATGGGCTCCAAGATCTCCCGATTTAGATCCTCTAGATTTTTATCTTTGGGTGCAGTGAGTGTAATAATGTAATCTTTTGAGTGTATGATTTACTGTTTTGTGGGTGTCAGGTATGTATTAAAGCTCAAAGAGCACTGTTTGAACATTTATTACAAGAAATAAATGTTTCTATTTTGTTTTTTAAGTTTTTTGTATTTTAATATTAGAACCCATTCAATAATAAAGTTTTGAGTTTATCATGCCCTTAAAATATTGATGCCCTGTAGTCGCGTAATTACTTAAAATGGGATTTACGTTTGTTAAACATTCTTTACTCCAAACGACCTTGGCAATCAAATGGCAGCAAAGTTTTTGAACTAGTTGTGAAACACCCTGTATATTTAAAAGGTACGAGGTGTGTTAATTAAGTAATAAGACTGTTTATAATCAATTTTTTTTATTTGAATAAAATTACAATTCAGCATTGTTTCCTTTAAAGTAACTGCCTTGGGAAGCCACACAGCGCTGGAACTCGGATACTGGAATAGCCTTCAGCTGGCCAGTTGCAGCCGTTTGAACGTTTTCCAGTGTCCCAAAATGACGCCCCTCGAGGTGATTTTTCAGTCTCGGGAAGAGGAAAATGCCGGGCGAATAAGGAGGCTGAGGAGCCATAGCAATGTTCTTGCTGGCCAAAAAATCGTTTATTGAAATTGCCGTGTGACAAGGCGCATTGTCGTGATGCAACACCCAGTTGTTCTTGATGTTTGGTCTCACACTTCTTCTTCTTCAGGTGCCACTGCTATGAGAGGTCGGCTATCATTAGGGCTACTTGCACCTTGGAGACTGCAGAGCGGAACAATGTTGTGGTACTTTTTCCATACCACTCACGGAGGTTCTTGAGCCAAGATATTTTCCTCCTTCCTACACTCCTTCTGCCCTCGATCTTACCTTGCATAAGCAATTGCAGGAACCGATATCTCTCATGTCGCAGAATATGTCCAAGGTACCTACTGTAATTTGCTCTTCCTTACTATTTTAAAATCTCCGGTTCTTTATTTACTCGTCGAAGTATTTCTTGGTTCGTAACTCTATCTGTCCAGGAGACCTTCAGTATTCTTCTATATGCCCAGAGTTCGAAGGCTTCTATTTTTCTACACATACATTTTGTGAGAGTCCAGTTCCATTCCGTATAGCAGAACTAGGAAAATATGGCATTTAGTCATTCTGATTCGTATATCCAAACTGATTCCTCTATTACAGAGTGGTTTCTTCATTTTAATGAACGCCGCTCTCGCCTGTTCAATGCGTGCTCTTATTTCTTGTATGTTATCCCAGTCACAGTTTAAAATACAGCCCAAATATTTGAACGATGTTACTGTTTCCAACTGCATATTACCTACGGTAATGTTTGGGGGTGGTAGTTGTTCTTTCGAAATTACCATGATCTTAGTTTTGTTCATGTTTATCGTTAATCCATATTGACCACTTATTTCAACTACTCTGTTTAGTAAGGCTTGCATGCCATTCTCATTGTCCTTTATTAGGACTGTATCATCCGTATAACGGATATTATTTACTCGCTCGCCACTTATCCCTATTCCTTCTTCCGCTTCGTGAAGAGCCTCGTTAAATATCATTTCTGAATAAATGTTGAACAAGAGCGGTGTCAAAACACATCCTTGCCTGACACCACGTTTAATATTCACATAATCTGTTAATTGGTCTTCTACTTTGACTACCGTCTTTTGATTCCAGTATAAGTTAGCAATTATACGGATATCTTTGTCATCTAGGCCAATATTTTTCAGAATGTCCATTAGCTTGCTATGTCGTACTTTGTCAAAAGCCGTGTTGTAGTCTATAAAACACAGAAATACACCCTTGTTTACGTCCCTGCAACGTTGTATAAAAACTTGCATACTAAACAGCGCTTCTCGCGTCCCTAAGTTGTTCCTGAACCCGAATTGTGTTTCTTTTATTCTATCTTCGCAACTGTGATAAATTCTGGTCTGTATTATTCTTAGAAATATCTTAAGCGAGTGGGACATTAGACTAATTGTTCTATGATCATTGCAAGTTTTTGCGTTGTTTTTCTTTGGAATAGTAATAAATACAGATTTTAACCATTCTTCCGGTATAGTTTCACTGTCGTATATCTTGTTAAACAGATCGCAAAGTACCTGTACACCATTGTCTTCTAATAGTTTAATCTCCCACGCATGACCCTTTTTCGAAGTCTTTCAAGAACCTCTGCGTAAAAGTGTTGATTAACCATTTGGCCTTAAGGCACAAACTCTTTGTGAACGATGCCCTGGCTATCAAAAAGCAAATCAGCATGCATTTGATCTTCGACTTGCTCATTCTTGCTTTTTTTGGCTTTGGAGGGGTTGAAGTGTGCCATTCCATGTTCTGGCGCTTGATTTCCGGGTCATAGTCAAACACCCAAAACTCATCGCCAGTAATGACACGTTCCAGACAATGGGGATCATTTTCAATCGATTCAAAAAAATCAAGGCACCTTTCCCTCTTGATGTCCTTTTGGTCCTGCGAAAGGTTTTTCGGAGCCATTTTTGCGGAGATTTGTCTCATCCCCAAATAATTGGTTAAAATCTGATGAACGGTGGTGGGAGTCAAATTCAACTCTTCCCCGATCATTCTGACTGTCAACCAACGATCTAAATGCACAAGATCGCGGACTCTGGCGATATTTTCATCGGTTCTTGAAAGTGAAGGCCTTCCGCTGCGAGGTTCATCTTCAATCGACTCTCTTCCTTCTGAAAATGCCCTAAACCACCGAAAAACCTGGGCCCTTGACAAAACACTGTCTCCCATTCCATTTCTTAACTAATAGATTTTCCGCTCCTATTACTTTTTTAAGTACAGGATATCTTAAAGTTGTAATAAAGGAGAATTTTGGTTTTCTTTGAAGCCAGGAAACAACGTTAGTAATGCCTGTCGTCAACAATCTTTCACTTCTCATTCCTGGACATCGTCCTCTTCTCTGCCACGTGCTTCTCTTCGGCACTAAGGTAGAAACACAGGGGAATTACGGTTTAACGTTGAATCCGAACGACAGAAAGCTTTTTGCATGAAGATCCCACGGTCGCAAATCGGATTGGGGAATTGTGTGTGGTTGGTTGCAGCACACGTTTTTCTACACTACTTGTTAATGCTGGGGTTTCGAAGCCCAACCGTAATGGTCATTTTGCCCAAAAATACAAAAATACTGCTCGCTTAAAGTATATTGAAAGTGCGTGTAAATATTTCTCTGCTCATAATGGAAATTGTATAGTAAATGACAATTTGGGTTAAATCTTCCAAATATTGTAGAATCGTTCTGATTTGTGTATTTATATTTAGTAAAATTTTGCGTACATACTTTACGGTCCAAAATACAGGAGGAAAATAACAAACATGACCAATATAAAGCAATAATAAAATCTCATAAAAGGCATACAGGTAAATGAAAAAGATCATATGGAATACCCGTCATTTGAGTGAGTGATTGTGTAAGCAGTTTATGAGAACAACAGTAACATATTAATTAAAAAAATAAGCAGATTTAAAAAAATATTAATTATTCAATGCAATGAAATTTATAAATGTTACCTAACGTTGCAAGTAAATGATCGATATTATGGTTTAAAATAATATTATTATAAAGTTTGTGCACTTGAACTTAAAATGTAATCAATTTTCACATCTGGTTCCTTTTGGAAACCACGAAATGGAAATAGAAATGAACGTTGAGTACAAGAGTTTCTAATTAAAGAGGCGCTTAAGCAGGGGCGTTTTAAAGGTTTAAGGCGCCTTAGGCTAAAAGTTAATTAGCGCCTGTAAAAAGGAGTGTAAGGAGTAAATAAAAACTAACCTTAAATTTAAATAGCGTAAATATGTTTTAATATGCATTATATTATTTTGTTGAATAGAAAAAAAAAGAATAAATCTATCTACTTTTAAATACTAAAGCGAAACTTTTCTGGCTTTACCACTAGCAAACTTTTCGATAATGTCGGAAAAACTAATCTTCCTCAAAATTTCCGACTCAATTGAAAACAAACAAAGATTACTCTTTGCATCATCCCCCAGTGTACTTCTCAAGTAATTCTTAACCCTTCTTTCCGTGGAAAATGACCTTTCGCCCAAACAGTTGGTTGCAGGAATGGAGAGAAAAATTCTTAAGGCCACATCAATGTTCGGAAAAGTTGACTTAATTTTTTGTTCCTTAATAACCGCAATGATCCTTCAACCAACGAACACGAGTTACTATCTGCTTCAGAGTTTTCATCAAAATTAAAATCCTTTATAAAACTTTCAAATCTGATGCACTCATTCGGAAAATCCTCGTGCAGGTCACATTTATACACATTTTGCAATTTTGCTGCGCTTTCGAATAAATCATTGTCCTCAATTTGCTAAACATGCTCAAGAAAACCAAACAAATCTTCCAAAGCTGAGTAGGTCCTCCTACGTTTTACAAGTTCAGCAATAACGTTGTCAATAATCACAAAAAAATGTATTAATGTGAAGGTTACTTTTCCTAGTAAATTTTGCCTCATTACTTGAACTTTCGTCCGATGTCAACTTTCTCGATTTGACACGTTTTGTGTCATAAGTATATACTTCATTTTTGGTAATAATTTTTCCCTCTTGTTCATAATTATTACGAACGTGGTTAATGTATTCCACTAATGAGTCATACAATCGAACGGCCAACATTACATTAATGGTAGAATTTTGAAGCGATTTATTGGTTTTGTCAAATTCTGCCAGAATATCTTTCCAGAAACTGAGCATGATGGCTGTTTCCAATTGTTCCATTTTTTTCTTGATACCCTTTGCTTCTGTCTTTGTCGTAGGTTTTTGCAACGGATCGTCAATAATGGTATCAAGGGAAATTGTAAATTCCGTATAGCTATTGTACAAAGCCTTAACTGCATCCGCTCTTGCAGACCATCTAGTGACCGACGACTTTATTGGTAGCTGCTTCATCCTTAAGTTGTTCTTCATTACTTCCCATCTATGTGTAGACGCACTAAAAAAATTGTACAATTCTTCTACAAACATGAAGAAATTGACTGCCATATTGCAACATTCTGCTGCAGATTTTCCCACTAAATTAAGCGAATGTGCAGCGCATGGTACAAAAGTAATTAATTTATTATGTTTCTGCAATCGTGCTTGCAGACCTGTATATTCGCCCGCCATATTGCTTGCATTATCATACGTCTGTTCACGACAATTTAGTATTTCTAAAGACATATTCTTAAGTGTTGTTGAGACTGCAGTCTCCATTTCTGCAGATTTATGACCCACTTTGCTTATAAATCCAAGAAATCTTTCTACTGCTCTCCCATCTTCAAGAGTATGTCTTATTATAAAAGTAAATTGATCGACATGAGACACGTCCGAAGTTGAATCTAAAGTTATTGAAATGTATTTGGTTGCATTAACTTCTCTCACTATATATTCCCTAACTTCGTTTCCCATAATTTCAATAAATTCATCACATATTGATGCATTAAGGTAGGAAACACTACCTTTTCCTTTATTGCCTTTGCAATCTAAATGGTTTTTCAAAAAGGGATCAAACTGTGACAAAAGTTGAAGTGTCGCTAAATAATTCCCACAATGTTTATTTCTTAAAATTTGATTTTTTTCCTCTAAAGGCGAGTCCCTGCATGGATAAATATTTTATAGTGGCCACGATACGTTTAAGGATGTTGATCCAGTAATCTTTCTCTACCAAATACTGTTTATGCAGTTCAGTGTCAATTTTTCCCACAACTTTTGATCTAGTTATAAGTATTCTTGTATTTTCCATATGCTCCGATGAACTCTCATGCGAAGAAATTCTGTCCACATTTTTCCAGTTGTTGAAACCATCAATAAAAGAATTCTTACTTTTTTTACAGAATAATTTACATTGTAAGCAGAAAATAGAAGAAGCAGATTCTGAAAATAAGAGCCAACGTCGACGTACTCTTTCACCATTGATTAAAGTTGAAAAAATATATCTTTCGAAGCATACCGATTCTGTTTGTCATAGGTTCTCTTAGTTTTTTTTAAATCTATGGCATCTAAATTCTGAAGAAACGGATTTTTTGATATATAATCAATAAACTCTTTGTCTTTGTCGGGCCCCAAAGCTGGATCTTCCTTAATACTATTGTAATGTACGGTTTTATTTTCAGTTTCTTCTTCTTCTTCTTCCGTAGTTAATTGTGTTTCTTTATCATTTTCAGAGTTCAATGCGTCTGTTTCCCCTAAATTAAAAAACAAAATAATACCACCACCTCGACCATCACCATCAAACAACCAACACCCTACCACCCATATCATGCGATCATGCCATGCCATGCCTCAGTTCACCACTACCAAATATTTCCAATAATTTTGATGTACCTAGTACCTAATATACGTACGTATAAGTAGTGATTATTACCGGCCTCTTTCCTGTAATATAAATGAGGAAGCCTTCCTCATTTCCCAAATCCTACATACCTGCATCATGCAGTTTTTGAGCTTTTGATTAGGTAATTTTAAAATTAAGTAAATGAATAAAAATGAAAACACACCAGCAGGTATTAACTTCGACCCCGATGGCTGCAACTCTTTATACCAGTGGGAAAGTTTGGGAATGTGTTTTAATAATTCCGTTGTCTTTCGTTCCTTTTCTTTATTTAATTTTACTCTTTGAGCCCTAGTCAATTTTTTATTAAAACTCATTTTACTTTAGATGTGTAACTTAACCTTAAAAATGCACGTTATTCCCCGGACCAAACCAAAACCGTAAACCATAGAGACAACTAGACAAGCGCGAAGTACTATGAGAACCGGAGAACCGGCAATTTGTGCTTCCATCTATCGGCGCAAACCGTACAAGTTTCTGTTAACAGCTAAATTGTTGAAACAACGAAAAATAAAGTTTTGTATATAGATTTTAATATTTTTCGTGGTTGGGAGCATTTAAAATTACTGGCGCCGCGCTGGGCGCCTCTAAAATTGCGGCGCCTGAGGCTTTAGCCTTTTTAGCCTATTGGGTAAAACGCCCCTGCGCTTAAGTAAAAGCGGAAAATGTAAACGCTAAGTAATTGGGAAATCTTCGCTGTACACACGCTCTAATCGAACAGCGTAAATGCTACGTTGAGGTGACGTCGATTTATTTATTTAAATGATTTATTGGTGAAACCGAATATAATCTTTCTTTTAGTGAGTTTTTATGTACAACGTATACAGAAGAAAATTTTAACCTATAAAGCATGAAGTTTCCATAAAGCAAAAGTACCTGAACAGCAAGGGGCCCAAATGAATACATTGAAGCACTTCTGAGGTTCCGTAGTATAAATCGGATAGATATGTTAAATGTAACTAATTGTAACTGTTTCTGGAAAAAACTAATTTGAAGAGGTTGCCATCGTATGATGAAGCCTACCGTAGAAGTGGTTTTGCTTAGTGAATTTACTAAAAAGATTTTTTTTTATTTTCACCGACCCCTTCATACAATTGATTCTCAATAATATACTGCCGGACATCCTGAGAATCTTTTTTCTGAGCGAAAACCATATCTGGAATCCCTATCGCTTATATATTTTATCCCGACTATACCGGTATCCACAGATATACCAAAAGACACTTAAGATACCGTTCGAATAATAAGCTTACGGAGGTTCCTGAATCTGAATGTCTTTGCTGTGTTTTATTACTTATTTTGTGCCTTCGCTAACGCAAAACGTTATTTTGCCAATATCAAGCATTGCTGATTTAACGAGAGCTGGCTTTTACATTTACATACTACGTAGGTGTGCTCGCTTTTGGATTAATCAAACCGTGCCGATTATTGATCATGTAGAAGTAAGTCAAGTGGCACGATGTAATTATAACTAACCCCTGTTAATGGAGGTGACCGTTCATTTGGTATCACCAGTTAAGAATATAATGACATAATACAAAAGCATAATCCAACCCGCCCGATATCGGAACTGGTATGTAATTAATTCAGTATTAGCTGCTGTCGTATGAATAATGTATGGATTTTCGATTTTGCCAAACGGAAGCATACGAAATTGAAGTGCAGAGTACCTAAAACCCATTGCAAGGAGGTAGTTTATGTTTATCTGAATTATTAAATATTGCATATACGTTTTCAATATTTAATTCTATGGTTAATTTATTTGTTTGAACGTGTGATAAAGAACAGTTAAAAGAAAATCTTCTTCGTAAACGATTTCAATTATTTTCAGTATTCAAGGTAATTGCAATTTAAAGCGAACGAGAATCAATCGCTTGTGCGCATTAGAGATTTCTTAATAAAGATTTGTTTCCTCATTTTTCCTCATTTATCATTCAGATTTTATTTTGTACCTTATTGAACGTCCTTCTCCTGTTCATTTGCTGTCGTCTTTGTTTATCACTTCACAATGCTGCAGGATGAAACCCGAACAGTAATTAATGTATAGCGGATCGAATAAAATGAACTTTAAGAATTTCAACATTTTTCTCTTGTTCGAATTATGGACAAGGCATCCACTTGCGGATATAAATTACGAGGTGCAAAGGTGAAACTGTCGCAGACGGCCGGAAAACTGGAAACGAACGATAAAAGCCTTTTCGGGTTTCTCTTCGAATGTGGCAAAAATGATTTTCAATATTACACCAGCTCGGAATGGTCGGCACTCTGAAGTAGTTTTCCATTATTGCATAATCTATCAATTAGAGTGAGTTCGCAAAGCTTTCATTTCTATTCAAAATGTTGTTCAAAAATCTGGAAAGGGCCATTGCTTCAGCATCCCATCAGCAGAAATGTCATTCCCAAGAAAAGTCCGTGATATTTAAAAATTCTGCTAATTATCCTAATCTTACTAATTATCTTTTTTAAAATGATGAGATGGAAGGAACGTGACTTTGTAAGAAATTTTCGCTTGCATTTTTTTTTTGTTGAAGTTAATTTAATATAATGTATTAACTATCCATTATTGGTGCTAATCAATGTTCAATGTTTAATCAGATTTCTTCGTTCCTTCAAATTCAATCGACAACGTTTAACTATCGTAATAAATGTCGGTTATGTGCCTTCACTAAATTCGCCTTTGTTATAGGAATTTGCAACGCTCACAAAGGAACTAAATGCCGCAAGAGAACAACTTTTAGAACGAGAGGAAGAAATTGCGGAACTTAAGGCTGAACGAAACAATACTCGGGTAAGTTGTAAATTATTATGTCGACAGGTAGAGATTACTGACAATGAATAATTCCAATTACCAATGCAGAATCTATAAATTATAGTATTTTAAACACAATTGTCAATTTATATTTTTTCTAATATGTTCGGCTGCATGTTAATCGAAACGAAAAACAAGGAATACCAAAAATATGTCTGTAAGAAATTTTTTTACTTGCCGATACCATAAATGGAGGTCATAATGTTTCTACGTCATGTGATAGCAATGTATTGGAAAATTTATTACAAATAAAACTAAATTATTTATTTAGTGGTGTTGAAGCAATCGGTGTACTGATATATGCGCGTGAAAGAAAAATTTACTTCCTTTGGATGGTGCGTAACGTAGTAGTAAACAATCTAGCTGAAGTGTGCTGTTCAAATCAAGTTTTTTTGTTCAGTGGAATGTGTACTACTAATATTGCGTAGCTACGACTTCTGCCATGTGGTAAATAATTAGAATAAATGAGTGAGGAGACTCATGAAAAGATAAAAAACGTAAAACTTTTCTTGCAACCGACTGTTTAGTTAAAATTGGCATTCGTCTTTAATACTAAGCTATCATGAATTTCATTAAATCTATTACTAAAAGTAAACGAAATTCACATTGTAGTATTAAAAAATAATATTATATTATACTGCAAATAAAACACAAGGCGTAAACGTTCTTTTATTGAACCAATAACTTAGAAATCTAAATTAGGTGAACTCAATCCTTCGTTTATTGCTTCAACGCCGCCAAATAAGGTAAACTATTATTTGAAATAAATTATATTCAGATAAAATAGTTAAAAGCTACCCTACACTTCTGACGACTCTAAGTGACTAATTATATTTTGGAACATAATTTACAACGTTTTGTATTTTCCGTATTTAGCTCTTATGTTCCGTATGAAATGGGAAACATAGTATATTACTCAAACGCCAGTTAATTCTACTAACTGATAATCCTGTCTACAGCGCCTTAATATAAACCTTAAATTTAATCTATATGGAAACAGCTATTTATCATATTTATAGACATGTAGGCTCTCACGGTTTAGAGAACACAGTTTTTTAAGTCGTAGGATAACAATTCTTGCAGATTGCACCTACACATTTTATGGTGCTTATAGGTTATAGTACCTACGAGTTCGATCGAACTATTTATCGGATCATAAAGCCCTTGTAATAGACATTAAGTTTAAGGGAAAGTAATTTATATTTTGTTTATGTTTATACTATGTTTTTACGATGTACTGAAGAAACTGTTGTATTTGTTAAAATTGTAGGATATATAAACTAGAAAAGTGATCTAGTAAATAATCTCAAATTTAAGGATGCAAGCGTTTTCTATCCGGTGCAAGATAATATAAATTTCAAGGCAGAAACATATTTCGTTGAATGACAGCAATACAATGGTATAGCCGGTGCCGATTTCAATGTTACCTCAAAAGTAACAGATTCATCGTACCCCGCTGTCTTCTACCATGGGAATTTGTGTAGTTTACAAATTAACTATTAAACTATCTGTTGTCCACTTTGTTGAATAACTTCTTAAAAGAAAATAAATAAATTGTGTGCCGATCTATCACGCGTGCGGAGTATTTATGAAATATTACCTTACAGGCATAGGAGACCTACTGTTCAACGCGGGGTTCAAACCACAAAAATGTAGATACTTTTTTGTACCAGATATTGTTGTTCGGATAACTTCGGTTGTTTGTCCTTTTTGGCATTGCTGTTGTTAATATTTATTAACAGTTTTTACGGGCTACTTTTAACACCAACCTTCTATGTTACGTGCTTTTTCTCACCTAAAGTAGAATCAAGATTGATTTATAGACGATATATAATAGCCTCTAAACCGAACGACAGAAACAAGGACAGTTTTTAACATACAAACTTTCGATAGCCAGAGCAGGATTGCGGAAAAATGCAGCATATGCACTTTTAATTTGATAGCTTGGCGCTGTCTAAAACTAGAACCTAAGCATATCAGAAAATACTGTTAGAAAGCCAGCGCTTTACAAACTGAGCTACCCACCATACCAGGGTAACATTAACATTATCATGTTGTTATAACCCAGAATCTTTGTCGTATGGTGTAGATTGTAGATTGTTTATATGGGGAGGGATGTTACTGCTCTTTGATACTGCGGCCTCTTGGGCCCATTGTGCATCCCCTTCTGTCGCTAGTCGCTGTCAAGTAGATCCGTCCCCTTTATCAGGTCTAGGAGTTTGTTCATCAGACTGGCTTGCGATTGTATCTCGTTGGGATTAGTGCCCTCAAAGATTTGATGTCTTCTGTGAACTAAGGCTTCGAATTGAAATATTATGTGGGAAGCTGTTTCCTCTTCCTCGCCACACAGCCTGCTTATAGGATCTTCGTTAAATAGCCCTATGTTGTAGAGGTGTTGTCTGCAGTGCCAGTGTCCCGCTAGACGTCCTGTCACTACTCCAATTTGAGTCCTACTGAGTTATAGCACTGTTTTGGTAAGCTTGTGGGGGTGGTTACCTAACATAGCTTTGCTTTGTCGAGGTGAGAGTCTCCAGTGTTCCGAATGTTTGGTTATGATCCATTCTTTAGCTACTCCTCTCACTGTCCGCTTAGTTAGACCGACAACAGGTTCAGGCCCTGTGAACAGTGTTTTAGATCCTAGTTTTCCTAGTTTATCTGCGTTTTCATTTCCTTCTATGCCTCTGCGACCTGGCATCCACACAAGTTTTAGCTTGTTAGAGTTTGCAGTGTTAGGAGACTACGAAGGCAGTTCCAGACAAGTTTTGACTTAATCTGGTTTGAATTTAGTGCTTTCAAAGCTGCCTGACTGTCAGAGAAAATAAGGATGGTGGTGTGCCCCTTCTTATGTTCTCTTCTATTGCTGCTAAAATTGCATAGGTTTCAGCTTAGAATATTGTGACAATTTGGTCCAGAGATATGGAGGGTATATATCTTGGTTTACTATCGTATACTCCAGCTCCGGTTCCGGTGCTCGTGCGTGAACCGTCTGTATACCATACTAAGCTTTTATGCAAGTCTGGTGGTTCCGCTTGACACCATTCTTTACGGTTTATCCGTACTTCGAAGGGTTTGTGGAAAGAGCATTTTGTTAACATGTAGTCCGTTCCCATTTGTAGTGCCCCCATATGTGTTGGGTGCTTCTCCAATTACCAGTGCAGTCTTAGGCGGTACGCTCCCATGCGTGCCTCGTCGGTCTTATCACCAAGCCAATGGACCATTTTTGGTTTTAATCCCCATTTATTTCCAAAGGCTCTTCTTGCCATCATCAAGGTTGTTTTTGCCTTGTTAGTGGTTCTTTGCAAATGTTGGTTCCAGGTCAACTTGGTGTCTAAAATTACATCCAAGTATTTGACCTCCCCCTTGATTTGTAAAGTTTTTCCGTAGAATTCAAGAGAATTTATGCCTCGGTGATTTCTTCCTAGTGAATGGTAAGAGGCTAGTTTCTGCAGGATTTACTGTAAGGTTTTCCTTGTTTCACTATGTCTCGACCTTAGTCATAACAGTTTGCATTATTTCCGAAATTATGTTGCCGTGCTTACCCTCTATAAGGACGACTGTTTCGTCTGCATAACCAAGAGTAAAGTAGCCTTCGTTATTCAGGTTTGTGAGAATTCCAAAGTAAGGGGGATAGTACCCATCCTTGCGGGCATCCCCTGGTTACCGACACCTCCATCTCTTTGCCGTATAATGTGGCTTGTACTTGTCGGCTTTGTAGTATGTTTCTTGTCCACCTACACGAGGTGTCATCAGTACTATATATCTTAGCTTTTAGAATCATTGATTCGAATGAGTTATTTTCAAAGGAAGGCTCCTAAAGCGATTTCCTTGTCTTGTAGGCAGCTTTCTATCCTGTTAACCAGGGTATGGAGAGCGCTTTCACATGATTTGCCTGATAGGTAGGCATGTTGGTTTTGATGTATAGGTTTCTCTATGAGTGCCCCTTCTCTTATATGCCTTTTTACTAGTTTTTCCATCGTTTTGAAAGTGAAGCATGATAGACTTATTGGTCTAAATGCCTTAGCTTGGGCATAAGAGTTTCGACCCGGCTTTGGTATGAAGACCGCTTTGACAGGTCGCTAGGTTTGAGGTACATGGCCTAGGGCCAAGCTAGTTCGGATGTTGTCGTATGTTACTTTACATATTGATGAGTATTGCAACAATATGGATAGACGGCATGAGTTAAGTAGCGAGGATATTATAGAACTTTTTTAAAAGTAAAAAACTAGATACACTTTTAATTAATAGGCTATCAAATGCTTTAATACGTTTCGTGCAGCTTGAGGTGGCATATTTGTAACTCAACATAAACTGAGAGTAAATCGGCTCGTACTTCCATATCTTCTACAGTCTTCATTAATTTTTAAATACGCATTTAGGAGATTTATAACTGTTTGTATATACTCGGGTTACATTTCGTCATTTATTGTTCAACTAAAAGTAAAATACATGTCGATTACCTAAATATGACAGTGGATATTTGTTTGGTGATAGATTCTAACTCAATTTAATGAAATTTTTTCATCTTATTACCAACTGTCATCCTTTAACAACATAGTGTACACAACCCTGATGCCAAGATTTATTTAATTTTCTAAAATTATAACAAGACCGTTTAACGAATGTATTCGCTCATATACTAAACGCATTGCTTGTTACATTGGCTATAGTTCACTTTCCAGAGTGAAGGTAGACGACCCTAAGCCCAGATAGGGAAGAGCTAGGAATATAATGGTTTGCCCATTTATTTTGAATTTCCAGGTCTGTTTACGATCTCTTTAATTACTGAATAAGATTTGATCAGATTTGTTTGCTTGAGAACTTACTGGTTTTGTAACTGATTCATACATACGCAGTGAAGCAGCTATTAAATTAATTTATTTAGTTGCTTTGTATAAACAGGAAAAATATTATGTATTAAACAGTATTCTTCTAGAATTTTTTTAATTTTTGTCTTTTTGTTCATAATGAAAGCTAATCGTAAATCATTATTTTCAAAGACGGAAAAAGTCAAAAATTACACCGTGAAAGTGTTCATATTCTCTCAGATACCCATATCTGTTCCTCCTTAAACGACAACTGGCTTTTACCACATACACATACTCATTCGAATTTTTGCTTATTCCTGCTTCTGATGATGATTAAAAATTGCGAAAAGCGCTACTCCAGCTTGCTTTCTTGATGTAATAATGTTTTAGCTTTCTTATAAAAATCATTACATTATGATGTCGTGCATTCACGTATGTAGATATCAGTTAAGCTACGTGACGTCGAGTTCGCCAAGTCCACTCGTTATGATATTTTTGTTTACACAGTGGTGTCCTTCGACAGTCATTTGTCTCCAAGGATAGTGTGGTGGCCTTCTCTCCTATGCTTGTGGCGTGCGTGTAATGTAATGTACAAATTGGCAACCTACTGTTTAACGCGGGCTTCGAACCGCGGGAAGTGACTTCATCTCCAGAGTAGTTGGTCCTCGCAGAAGTATCTCGGTAGTTTGATTACCTTTCGATAGGAAACGGCCGTGGAATAATCCCACGTTGTCGGACCTAGGACCGAACCCAGGTCCTTCAGCACAACACTTTAACGTGCTAACCGCGGCGCTAACGTCGCAGTGTTGTCCTGAAAACACAAATTTATTTCACCAAACTGCGTGCGCGCATGCGCGATTACGCGTTAAATTTTTTACATGTGAATGCCATTGACAATAAATAAACTATCTTTATTTTGGTTATCAGAAAGTCTTCCAATGCATTTCTTTGTAATAAATAATAATATACACGAATCAAAAACAACACTAATCGTTATTGCATTCAATCACTTGATATTTCAAAATCCATCTGTTTCATTTACTTGGACTAGGTACTTTTGCCGCATATTACAGAAATACATTCAACGTTGATCAAAAAGTTATTCCAGTCAATAAACCCCAAGTTAAATCTAAACTTTAGTTACGACACCAATATAGCGGGGATATAAAATAACCCAAGCATATACAAAATCTCATTACTATCCAATAACTTGGCTCCCTTACGATAAGAAATAATCATCAAGTCTAAGATGCAGCAGCCGCAAACCCCGAGAGCCGTTCCTTCACAACACATTCGAACAGTAGCAGAAGACCTAATTCTTTTAATGAAATTGCATTAGATGTCGTTATTTTAGGCTATGAGCGTTACCATTTGCTGGATTATGTTCCTATATCATCACCATTAGTTAGGAGGTAATTTTGATCTCATATTACGCCGCTACTCAGTCGGTCGTGTTTAGGGATTAGGGAAATGACGTGCAAGTGCGCCACGGTGGATATACGATTAGCCGAGTATCGTTCCTGATGGGACGGGAAATTAATAACGTGTCATCCCGGAGATGCAATTCATACCCTCTATCGCGGCGGTGCAGTGTTAAGGGTATCTACAGAGTATTCGTTACTATTCAGCCCAAAAATAAACGAGGACGTGGGATTTTCTACATAATTAATTAAAAGTTGGCGGTTCGGTATCTATGGATTATTATGTTTTTTTACTGCAAGGGTTCGTTGATGCAAAAACACTTGTCGAAAAGATAACATATCTTCGTGGAAGTATATTTAGAATACTATTACAAAATTCTTTAGTAACATGGAAACGGTGAATATTTAGAAGAGCATATAATGTTTTTATAGTGGTGAGTAGGTAGGTGCTAGATCAAACATGTTTTGATGTAACATCTTAAAATGTTTAAGTTCGAGTCCTAGGCATGCCCCTAGGCGTGTGTCGTCGCCTAATCCTGGTCTAGAATTTGTATTCGGATTTGACGTGGGACGGTAGGTTTTCTATGCTTTTAGTTCAGCACCGAGAAGAAGCAGCCGGTTTAAAAGGATGCCAATACCCAAGACTCTTCACATGGTTTCACATTTTACGAAGTTACAATGTATACTCTGAAAGTTAACAAAAATCCAGATTGCTTTTAGGAGATACGCTGTAATTGGAAAAACAAAATAAACGAATTAAATCTTTAAAAATGTACCTCGTGTAAGGTCAAATTTAACGCAAAAACTTCTGGGTTGTGTCGCAATCTAAAAAGAACGGATTTAACAGACAGTTTCTCTTTTTTAAATATCTCTAACTTTTTCGCGTATATTTATTTCTGTTGTAAAATTTTAGGTGATGTTAGGTTTTATTTACCGAATTCTCGAATTACCTACCAATCAAGTAAATCAATAAACACCATTTGACGCGCTAGAACAGCAGACATTAGCGTAACACCAAGTTGTTAAAACCACTTAACAAAAAAAACAAACCGACTCGACGTAAAATAAATAATCATAATACTAATGCCCGTAAATATACTAAATGTTCAGACACGATGAAGTTCTTTAAGCTATGAATGCGGAAACCCTTGCAATCATGGTTAACATAAATTACTTTAAAAAAATATTATTGGTTGCAGATTTCGAGAAATCAGACGCGAAAAACGTATTTCTTTTATCCATCAGTTTAGGTCTTGAACGCTATGTACATCGCACATGCGTAACCTTTAATCATGCTATACTATGAATAAAATTGAGAATGATGTGAAGCAAGCCTTCTTATACTAACATTAGTTTTGTTCGACACCTTCCAGAATGTGCTTTTCTATTGTGTTCTGTATTTACATTAAACTGTTGCTTTGCGTATGTAGAGTGCATCTCGATCTGGAAGCTTGTTTTAGATTCCCGGTAGCTTTGCCGGAAGTCGAAACCAAGTTTTCAATTTTCAATTCACCACTGTAGCGGGAATAACCATCATGGTGGGTGGTAGGTAAGAGCATAAGCCGCGGAATTCTTTACTGGCTCAGTGATCTGTTAGCCATGTGTGTAACACACCACCATTTCCCTGAAACTGTGTTGGAATTACAATGCTGACACACTGGAGGTCCTGCTAGGTCTACCACCTTTTCCTACCTGAATAGGGAAGGAAACCATGGCGGAGTGCGGGACACCGGAAGCTGGGAAAGCAAGGAAATGGTTGCAGATGACCCAGATAACATCAAGATGATGGAAAAGGAACGCCCTCTTTCTACTTGCAAGGCGGTAGAAGCGAAAGATTTACATACTCACAATCCCTAGCAAGGAACAAAACAAGAACAGGAAGGAGGTAAACTTCCCACAGGACTCCCCGATCTGCTATACAGATGGTTCACTTATAGTTAACAGAGAGTCTGCAGGAGCCGGCTTTTACCTGGAGAATCAGGGAATACAAGGAAGCTTCGCGCTCGGAATGTACACCACGGTTTTTCAGGCGGAAGTTGGTGGCAAAAAGGAAGAAGTCAGATCGGTAGTGGAACGGGCGATCTACATTGTTCCGTCAGCCAAGCAGCCTTCAAAGCTGTTTGCTTATCGAGGACGAGGACGAGCTTTCCAACCTGGGTGCCGTGGATACTTGTTTTGGACCAGAATCTCTTCTAAGGATTTCAAAGCAGCAGGGCACATTATGTCTAATTGAATGAGCTCAGTGGAGGAGGATCAGCGGCTACAGACAGGGAAAACTTATTTATAACTGGACTAAAAACACTTAAGTTGGTCTGGCCACTAGGGAAAAGCTACGGACTTTAAATCTCTTGATAGAGGAGCACCTGACACGTCAGGTATGTGGAGGGATAAGAAAAGCGCCCTTTATTTTCTAGAAGAATGTGAGGCACTCTTGCTGAGAGTGACTGAAAGGATGGACAAGAGAGTGACAATAATTAGGAGGAAACCAGGAGTTAGTAAAAAAGGTCCATGAAAGCCTACTTGCTGAGTAACCCAGCCCCCACCAAATATACTACCATCATAGCCATATGTTCGTTTAACGGTCATTTATACGGTGCATAAGTCCTACTACCGATTTTCAAAAAGGGAAATCCGATGGATTGTAATAACTATAGAGGATTATCGTTATTGAGTACCCTAATGAAGATGTTTTAAAAAATTATAGAAAAAAGACTAAGGAAAGAAGTGGAACCAACGCTGTTACAAGCACAGAGTGGGTTTAGGAAAGGGAGAAGCCCACAGGATCACGTGTTTACAATTAAAGAAATTATCAGTAGAATAAGGGCTAGGGCAAAAACAGTTTACTTAGCGTTCATGGATATGGAGAAGGCGGTCGACCGTGCCGGTAAACAAAATATGGGAGGCCCTGAAGGAGAAAAATGTTAATAATAAATTAATTAGAATAGCAAAATGCCTATGCCGAAACACCAGAAACAAAGTAATAAGTAAAAATACGGAGTCCGAAATATTTCACACAAAAGAAGGTGTCAGACAAGGGGGCAGTTTAAGCCCACTATTATTTATTATATTAATGGATCAATTAATGAGAAGTGCCAAAATAAGAACAAAACCACTATATGTTGGGTACAGAAATCTCGAAAAGGTAGATATCTCGGAATGCGCCTTCACAGACGATATAGCATTAATAACTGGGAGTGAGAAGGAATTAAAAGAAAACCTAAAAGTATGGAATGAAATTTCAATAGAAAATGGATAAAAGATGAATAAGTCAAAAACTAAAACAATGGTAATATCAGCGGAAAGAAAGTAAATTAGGGTTATGGTAGACGAAGAGCCCATAGAACAAGTAAGCAGTTACCAATATTTAGGAGTAACTGTAGAAGAAACTGGAAATCAAGGAATACAGGTGAATAATAGAATAGAAAAAACTAACAAAGTCTACTATGCTCTAAGCTAAGGGATTATTATTAACAAGAGAGAAATTACGAGGGAAACAAAGATGAAGGTTTACAAAGCCATACTCACGTACGGATGCGAATCATGGGTACTTTCGGACAGAGCAAAAAGTAAAATTAGAGCATCTGAGATGAAATATTTAAGGAGAGTGAAAGGAGTAACAAAAAGACACAGAATCAGGAGGGAGAAAATAAGAGAAGAACTAAAGATAGAATCTGTAGAAGAATTCATCGAACGAAGACAACTGGGATGGTGGGGGCATTTACAAAGGATGGAGAGTAGAACGCAAACCAAAAAGATTTGCTAGCAGAAGACAGAAAGAGTTGGAAAAAGTTTATAATGAATTGAGTTTTTAATTAAAGTGGGGAACATTAAATGTAATGAATATAATGTAGCTATACGTATCTAATTGTAAATGTAATAGAATGTACTGAAATCCTTACGCCCTTATGGGTAATATATAGGTATATATATTGATAGAGGAGTCCTAACTGCAGACAGATATACCTATTAGGTGTCGATGAGCACCTAACATGTCAGGTATGTGGAGGGATGCGAAAAGCGCCCTCCATTTTCTAGGAGAATGCGAATCATCTATGCAACTGAGGCACTCTTGCTGAGAGTGACTGAGAGGATGGACAGGACAATAATTAGGGGGAAACCAGGAGTTAGTAAAAGGGTTCATAAAAGCCTACTTGCTGAGTATCCCCGCCCCCACCAAATATACTACCATCATAGCCATATGTTTGTTTAACGGTCATTTATACGGTGCATAAACATTATTGTGTTTACCCGAACATACAAGTTTAAATTTCTGGAGACCTCCCAGAAGACCCTGTTTTTTATTGCTTGTCAATTTTAGTTTTCCATATTTCTGGAACTCCAAAATTTTAATGTATATGAGTCATAAATTCGTATGCTAAAACAGATTAAGAAAGAAAAACGATTGTACACAATACATTTTTGTATTTGTTTTACTTTTTTGAGGCACTTAAGCTTAAAAACTAGTTTCCATCGGCAGGTCGTCAGTGTCAGGTTTGGATTTATTTCATGTCGCACTGTATATAATTTGCATCTTAAGAAATTTATGCTGAATTTTCCTCTGTGGGGAAATACATTAAAGAAGTTGAAACAGTAAGAGCATTGCAAGTTTTAATAATTTTCCTGTATCGTGAAGTGAATTTTAAAAGCGCCGAGCCATCATCGAATGTCTCGATTTAGTCCCAACTTTCCATTACCGAATTTCCATCAAAATTTACTTCCGAAGTTCGCACTTTGTTCTTCATATCTCGCCAAGCATGCTTTTTAGCTATGCAGTTCTAATTTGAACAACCGCGTGCTAAATATGTAACAAGTTCGTTGTACGTTTTAATTGCATGCATGGACGGGAATTATTCATGCAATTTCTCAATTACTGTTAGGAATTCCCAGGGAGTAGAGCAGGTGTTGGGGATGTTCTTTTAGATGATTACGCAAAGTGTACCCATTAAGGACAATCTTTTCTAATTCAAACTTCCATAAAAGTTTAAAAGCTGTAACGCGTAAATTACTGAATCTTAATTTGTTTCGACGGATTTCCAACTTGGGCGAGAAAGCCTCTAATGTTTTAACTACCGGATTTATCAAAAGAGTGTCGAAACCTAAGTACTGTTGACGTTTCCGCTAATTGAAAAGTGATTTTCTCCCAAACCTGATATTTTGTATGTTCCACCTGTTAGGGTCGACCTTACGGGGGGCGAATAAAAACTACTTAATTTTCAAATTTTAAATACGGTTGCAACGCTTCTGCATTACATGTATGTAGTTCCTGGGTAAACAAACAGCGGATGCGATCAGACTCACTGGCGGCGACAGGCAGGTGACATGCAACAGATAATAAAACACAGACTTACTGATCTGTCAATAAGTGTTGGGCAGTTGTACTCACCGGGGGTCCTCCAGCCCCCTGCCCCTGGATTGGAACTCGAACAGGATACGGATGTTCATCTGCCGGCTAACTGCTGTGGCCGCTGTCATTCGTAGTCGTACAGTAATAGCCATTTGTAGGCGTACATTAAGTGCCATTTGTAGGCGTACAGTGCCATTTATAGGCGTACAGTAAGTGCCATTTGTAGGCGTACAGTAAGTGCCGTTTGTAGGCGTACAGTAAGTGCCATTTGTAGGCGTACATTACGTACCATTTGTAGGCGTACAGTAAGTGCCATTTGTAGGCGTACATTAAGTGCCATTTGTAGGCGTACAGTAAGTGCCATTTGTAGGCGTACATTACGTGCCATTTGTAGGCGTACAGTAAGTGCCATTTGTAGGCGTACATTAAGTGCCATTTGTAGGCGTACAGTAAGTGCCATTTGTAGGCGTACATTACGTACCATTTGTAGGCGTACAGTAAGTGCCATTTGTAGGCGTACATTAAGTGCCATTTGTAGGCGTACAGTAAGTGCCATTTGTAGGCGTACATTACGTACCATTTGTAGGCGTACAGTAATTACGATCATCCTGCATATCTTCTGGTGCACTAATCCTCCAGAGGGATTCAGACCATGGATTAATTCCATGGCCCTTCTCTGTTAGTCACAGGAGTCACGGGGGGGGGAGTCACCCCCTCAATCCCCACATGCGAAGGGGAGAGTATCATTAATGTCCACACCCCCGCGTAAAAATCAGTCGATGCCCTCCTGGCATAAATAATAATAACTCGACGCAGGCACATTTACGATGCATCTCTGCCGACTGATTACCTCCCGAATGATTGCTAGGGGAATAATGATTAATCATGCCACACACATTATCTACTCATATAGCTACTTATATTCACTACGCTACTGTTTCCGGCTATTTACTACTTACATAGACACACCAATCTTGTATCACAAGGATAATAGCATCCAATGCTTGTGAATCACATACATTAAGTAGATAATACGTAACCCTTCGGGTAAACACATATAACACCTCAAGGACGCCACTGCTTATGTTAGCTGATATCGCAATTGCAGCTCATCTTTATATGTAAACACATAGGTGATCACCCTAATAGCGCACCTTGCCTCAGCTTAGAGTATAAACGCATCGCAATCGGTTAGTATGTTCGCAAACGCTATTAATTAGTGATTAAGCCAGACATGCACGCTTAGCGCAGCTAGCTACCC
>JABXWE010012670.1:0-34882 GCA_014611495.1 Limonius californicus
CACAATATGATGACATAGGACAAACATAAGCATACAATATTAAGTCACAATATGGTGACATAGGACAAACATAAACATATAATATTAAGTCACAATTTCCTGACATAGGACAAACATATACATACAACATTAGGGCACAATATGATGACATAGGACAAACATAAGAATCCAACATTAAATCACAATATGATAACATAGGACAAACATAAGCATACAGTATTAAGTCACAATATGGTGACATAGGACAAACATAAACATATAATATTAAGTCACAATTTCCTGACATAGGACAAACATAAACATACAATATTAAGTCACAGTGGGGTGGCATATCAGTACTTAAATATATAACATAAACTTTCATATATATAACATAGAGTTTCATATATGGTGACATAGGACAAACATAAGAATGCAACATTAACATAACATAAACATATAATATTAAGACCTCAATATGACGACATAGGATTGTTTAAATAAACATTACGGAACCAATGCGGCAACATAGGATAAACATAAACCTACAAAAGTCACAGTGGCATAAGAGTACTTAAATATATAACAAACTTTCATATATGGTGACAGAACAAACATAAGAATGCAATATTAAGTCAGAATATGATGACATAGGACAAACATAAACATACAACATTAAGTCCCCAATATGGTGACAGAATTACCATAAACGTACATTTAATCTCCAATATGGCGACATAAGACTAATCTAAACATACAATTTTAAGTCACAAATAGGATGACATAGAACTACTTAAATAAACGTCATTAAGTCACCAATGGGGCAATACAGGATAAACATAAACATAGAACATTTCGTCACAGTGTGGTGACATAGTACTGAAATATAAAATATTAAGTTTGGCATATGATAACAGAGGACAAACATAAACATGCAGTATTAAGTCATCAACATGGCAACCTAGAACTGGCACAAACATTTAAGAATTTCTTAAGGATGCAAAACATTTATCTACTTTACTCCTATTTTTATAACTAAAAATAAATCAATTTTGTTTTTATTGTGGAACCTAAATTAGTAAACAAACCTACAGATTTTATACAACACTTGCTGTGTGAATTAAGTTTCAATCTTTTTACAACCAGCTTTTAGTAACTTTTTCTTATTCCGTTGCATGTTTTAATGATATGTGGTATAAAAAATCAAGTAGAGTTTTGCCATTTCAAAAACAAATTTTAAGAAATTACGAAAAGAAATGTTACCTTAATAATTTATATAATGGCTTAAACTTTTATATTAGTTTATTGTAATATGACTCTACAACATTGTTCGATCTAAACGTCTGCGTGAAGTATCCAAACAGCTAAAACATATTTTGTTATCCACGGTCTACTCTAATTGATTTTTTAAACACATTTATTTTGCTCAGAAATCACTAACTGAAAACTAAATAGTGACTTTTGACAAATACCGATCTATACCATACTGCTGTAACTGGTTGGTTTGTTTCCTTTTGTTGCTTTAAATATATATATACAGGGCGATTCCAATGTATGGTGCAAAATTAAAACACACTGAACATTAAGTTATATGTATTTTTCATTTTGAATCCAATTTATAAGTTAGTTATTTGATGATAAATTCAGAACCGTTGGACACGTTTTCTTTAAATTCGATACTAAATCCCAGTTTGTGTTAAGGTTAGGTTAAGGACCTCCAGGCTCATGTCTGTACTTTTTCATTTACTTTGTACTAGATTATGAGTTGCAACTTCCGAATAAAAAAATCTGGGATCTTACATTACTACTCCTCTAGAAGGTCGGTAAATTTTTCACCATAATTACGAATCGCCCTGTGTAATATTAAATATACAGGGTGAGTCGCCTTAGATGAATGCGCTTGATTTCTCTTTTATTTGAAGCTTTAAAAAAATTATACCTGGATAGATTATAATAATATTGACAGACTAAAAAATTTTAATCACAAAAATTATTTTTCAATAATAAAACTTTCTGGTTTTCGTTATTGCTTGGATTACTCCCTTCTGTAACGCCATAATTTAAAAAAAAATGGTCATATTCACAGGATATACAAAACGTTTCAAACTCTTTTGGGTATTTCAATTAAAATCTTATGCCGAGAATAAGATTTTTTTCACTTGCTATGTGGAGACCCTAACCACGCGCCTAATAAGATTCTGGTTTCGGGATGATTTTTTAAATGTTTAGTGAGATTTTTTTAAATATCTGATTTTTTACAAATAGAGCAGACAGGGAACAATATTCCCAGTAATAAATACTAAAAGCTTTAATTTCTTAGACGATATTTTTATGTGATTTCCAAAAAATATTCAACTTTGTTCAAAAAGTATTTTTGATAGCGCCTGCACAAATGAATAAATCAAGGGCAGGTTAGTAAACAAAAACTCAAATATCAAATACTGTATAGAAAGTAGCTCCACCAAATGGGAAAGGCTTATACATTTCTTCAAGTGAAGTAAAATACGAGGGTCGATTGATAACTAAGGTTTCCAATCCTATAAAATATGTTTGAGACAAGAGAAAATAATGAAACCGGTGTCAAAATAAAGTAAATTTATTGTACTTCAAACCCATATTTTTATTTTTCTACACAATCACCATTTACTGTCACACATTTTTCCAAACGCTGTATCCATTTCCTCATTCCGAGCATGAAGAAACTTTCTGGTTTACTCTTGATTACTGACCTTTCAATACCTCTTTCAACTTTGGGAACAACCAGAAGTCTGAGGGTGCTAAATCGGGGCTGTACAGAGGGTGAGAAACAACCGTGAATTTCAGGTTCGTCATTGTCTTCGTCGTTTCGCGGCTGCAATGCGGCCTGGCGTTGTCGTGGTGCAACCAGAAAGTGGTCCTGTGCGGCCTTACTCTACGGATACTTTTCTTGAGTGCTCGTTTGGTTTCGCAGTACCTTGCCGAATTAATAGTTGTTCCCTTTGGCAGATATCCCTTTGCATCCTAAAATATCGTGAGCATGACTTTGTGTGCTGAGGGAACTGTTTTGAATTTCCTTATACACCCGGAGATGAAGGGTGACGATATTCCATCGACTGCCGCTTGTTTTCAGGGTCGTAATGATGAACCCAAGCTTCGTTCCCGGTGGTGATGTTCATCTCCTTGACGACGATACTGGTTAAGGAGTTCTTGACAAACGTTTTTTCTCTGTCTTTTCATGACATTCGTCAATTGTCGCGGGATTCACCTGGCGCAGATTTTTCTATAATAATTCAACGTCTGGATAATGTGTTGCACTCTTTCTTGACTAATGCCCAGTTGCAGAGCAATTTCTCTTTGCTTATTTCGGCGGTTTCCTTGAATCAGCGCATCCAATCGTTTTCGATTCTCCTCATGCGTCACTAAAATTGGTAGTCCTGATCTTTTTTCATCAAACACCTTCGTCTCGCCCCTATTGCAGATTTTTGCACGTCGAACCCATTGGCGAACATTCTTCACATCCATACAAACATTGTCATAAACAGCTTTCAAACGCATGTGAATTTCGATGGGCGCGCAACCTTCCAGAGTGAAAAATTCTATCACTGATCGTTGCTTGGTACGCAACTCAGAAGTCAAGCTCATGATAAATGACACTATTACGCAACGGCGCGACAAAGGAAACTGAAACTTTGCACGTTTAGACTAGACACTCGAGGCTACCGAATGTAACTTGTTTCTATCCCCTCGGCGCTATTGGAGACCTTAGTTATCAATCAACCCTCGTATATTGTAGAGTCAACCCATACCAGGTGGCAATAATATTATTAAGTTGTACCAATGACCAATACCAGTGTGGGGTTCAATAAGCAGACTGCTGGCTTTCTGATCAAAATGTCACTTATAGCTTGGGTGTAAAAATCTTGTGCTGCAACCCACCATACACAATTCTCCAATCCGGTTGGCAACGGTGGGCCCTTAATGCAGTAAACCTTTTCTAGAATTTGTGTCGTTCGCGTTCGATGTTAAACTGTAGGTTTCCTTGACGCTGAGAGGATAATCTCATGGCAAAGAAGAATCCAGATTCTTCTTTGCTACGAGTTTCTCCCGTGCCTAGCACAGTGGGTCGAAAAAGGCTCTTGATGATACTTCGGTAGAACTGCTTATGACAATTTATCCGAGTATAATTTTTAATACAGTAAGACCCCGTTTAACGTTCCTTAAAGACACTTCGTGCAACTCCTGGCTGTGTGGCGTGGTGCTCCGTCCTGCTGGAAGATGCACTTTTGTGGGTCTTCTTCGTACAAATCCTAGATTGTAGGCAACTGTTTCGCATCTAGCACTGCTTCTTGGTACTTTTTTGCATTGATATTGCCCTCAATGACAGCCAGCTGTCCGACATCATGGCTAGCCATGCTGCCGCACACCATCACACTGACTGGGTGCTTCATAGAGACCGTGGTACACTCGGGCAAAAGATCCTCCCCGGGTCAGCGTCGAACAAACTTCACCCCATCACTGCCAAAGATACTAATTTTGGTCTCGTCGCTCCAAATAACCTTGCCCTAGTCTTCTTCCGTCCACTTCTTGTGTACCAGAGCCCAATCGATGCGTTTCTGCCTCTGCTTCCGGTTCAGATACGGCTTCCTTCTTGGGGTTCTCGCTCGCATACCATTTTGGCAAAGTTTTTTTCGAACAGTTCTGTCACAAAGTTGGACCCCAGATGTTTTTATGATGTTATTGATGTCTCTTGCAGATCCTCGACGGTCCTGCAAGGCCGGGCGACAGATTCTGCGCACATCTTGATCTGTTACCTTAGGTTTTCGTCCAGTTCTTGCAGTTGATTTCGTCGATCCAGTGTTCGCAACCCTTATGCAGAGTTACCTTACTCCTGTGGGATTCTTACCCACTAAAACCCCTCCCTGGTTTTGTAGATACTACCCTAGCATCGCCTAGGCATTCCTTCAGGGTGGCTTATGTTTAGTCCTTCCTTTCTTCTTACTATCCCTACCTGTCTTCCCTGTTTTCGTCCTCCTTTGTTATTAGTATATTTGTTAACATTTGTTTAATTTGACCACAATTTTCATTGCTCAACAACATGGTTTCCACCATATTATCTCCTGTTATTTCTAGCTGTAGCTGGTTTTCCACTTGATTTCTTTCTTCTACCCATCTTTCGCATGTAAAGATGGTATGCTGTGCGGTGTCCTCCTCGTCGCAGTATCTGCATCTGCTGTTGTTTCTCAGTTTGAATCTAGCTAAGTATGCCCCAAAACACCCATGGTCTGTTAGGGCTTGAGTGAGCCAGTAGTTGACCTCCCCAAACTTTCTATTTTTCCAAGCGGCTACATTCTTAATGAGCCTTCCCGTTGTCTAGTGTCCATCTCTCGCACCATTTCTCCTCTGTGCTTCCTTCGGTATTCTTTCTCTCTTCCTTGTTCGCTTTGTATTTTTCTGCTCTTGCTTGTACCATCAAATCGGTAGGTGTCATCGCTGCTATTACCTGGGCCGCCTCTGTTGAAGGCGTACTCCTGTCTTTGTTGCCCCACCTTTTCGCAATTTCCTCATAGGCGTACCCTTCTTCACGAAGGGCAATGGCTTTGCCTCTCTTCCCAAGTGACCAATCAACACGTTTCGAGGAATTTGGAGCCATTTTAGTCGTTATTCACACTTTTAATGACTTTACTACCGTCCTCACCTGACAAAACACAATACTTGACTAAAATAATGGTGCAACTGTTTATAAAGATCGTCAAGGCCTTCCTCATTGGTTGTTACAACGAACCCACACGGCCTATGATTGGCTGATTTAAATCACGCGACTTTTAGGAACAAAAATGTCAACTCGAAAATTATAGATTACAATAAAAATACTACAGTGTGTAAGAAAATATAAATTAGTGCAAATTTTCATTAAAAGTGTCTAGAATTAATTCCAGTAGTGTATGAATCGAGGGAAATACCGCAATAAATTCAATCAACCTAAATTTAGCGCCATTTTAGGTTCGAATAGAACTTTGTTATGTCGAATCGTGGAGTATTTAGCGCTTTTTTAGGTTTCGGAATAAACCGTGTTATATCGAATCAACGGTATTGGGGTAGCGTTAAACGGGGTCTAACTGTACTTCAAGTATTCTATATGTGAAGCACATTCATCTAACAAGGTTCGCGCCTGATAAGCAGCAAAAGGCTAACAAACCTGATTTATTGATTAATATAATAGCCCAGTAACTTCAGGGTTTCACTTCAAAAAAATTAGGACCAAGCTGAATTTTTGCATACACCTTCATTTTGGCGTTATAAATAACGTGTGAAAAGTCCCCATCGATATCGTGACCGCTAACAAAATTATACGGGGTCAAAGGTCAGCGAAATCAGTTTTTCGCTTATATCTCGGTGGCTATTGGTTGTACAAAAATTTTTGCTGAATCAAAAATGTAGAGTGGAAATTTCTCTACAAAGTGGTAATTTACACTTTTTACGTAGGACCGTCCGTTTTCAAGTTAGAGAGCTCACAATGCGTCAACATCAGGAAATCGCGCTGTAAATGGTGGATATGTTACGGGTAAAGTTAGATTAACGGGTAAACCTAGGATTACCCGGGTAAACTGCGTAATACCAAGGAGACATGGGTAAAGTAACGTGAATTCTGTGACTATTCATGTTGAGTGCCGTAAAGACTATACTCGCAAGAACAGCATTATGGCAGTTAAATGACAGCGAGATGAAACTGAGCAAGCACGTCTCAGAGTTCTCCTCGTAAAATGCGTGTAAATACTTTTGATTTCAAGACGTTGTGCTTTTTTTGTGGAGAAGGAGCCAATGAAAACAAAGAGAAGAAGAACAAGCTTGCCTTAAGGAGGCAAATAAAGCAAGTGAGCACACTATCCATGAAAGACTCAATTATTAAAATGGCTGATGAGCGTGACGACACATTCGGAAGAATGGTAAAAAATCGAATTCTATTTGAACACGATTTGGTTGCCGCCGAGGCCAAATATCACGGGAATTACCTCACATCATTTTTCAAAAAGAAAAGCTCACGGAAAGTAGGCCGTCCATTGGATGACAACGTGGTATCAGCAATGGACGACATATATTGAAAATAATGAAGACTCACAATTCACATTAAGTGAGTTGAAAAAAGTTATTATTGGTCCAGTTCCATCCGATTCAACGATTTTAACGAAACTAAGGGAACATTATGGAAAAAATATTGTTATTACTACGAAAAGTACCCCAATGACTATAATTTGTTTTCGTGGTACATAAACGAACATTTTAAGTAGAGCATGGTATGAAAATAAAAAATCCATCATTGAAGAGCGCCTCCGTATTGTGGAAGCTACCGCGGCAATCATTAGGAAGGACATACGTTCTGTCGCAGTTAATACTGAGTACCATACTCCTCCAAGTGAAATGTTTGACAATATTAATAAAGACATTTCACGAAGTTTGACCTTTCTCATGGAAGAAATAATTTTAAAAAACAAAAAAGGTTCTACTGACCACTTGAAAACCAAATGCACCGCAATAAGTCATACCATCTTGGCAGCAGTTTGCCCACGATCATTTTCATCCCCGTTATTGCTAGGCCTGTCTGTATTCCTCCACAGGAGATTTGGCTCTAAAAGGATTTTGGATATTCTCTCAGCTTTTGGGTTTGCAGCGTCCTATAAGGAAACGTCTTTGTATGAGGTTGCGACTGTATTCCACCCACAACCTATTAAATTACCAGCCCTTCCTCCAACAACTGAAGCCGCCCGACAACATCTACTTCGAGTTTATTATCAAATTCAAATTTGGTTGGGCAAGAATTAAATCCTGAACGGTGGGGTTGGGTAATGAAACAAAATGTGTTAGAACCGGTAAAGACTTTGTTACCACCAACGCCTGATGAACTCCTTCATATGATTTTCTGCAATTGTGCAAAAGGTTGTGGAACAAACTGCGGTTGCAGGAAACTTGGATTGCCATGCTCAGTTGTCTGTGGATACTGTCATGGTCAATCCTGTCTCAACGCATGTCCATCCGCATCTGAAAATACGTTGGAAGAGGACGATGAGATAGACAACATCTTCATAGACCTCCATCACGAGAGCGGAGAAGGATCACAACAGGACTCATTAATCGCTGATGATGACTTTAATAATGAGTCACTACTTCCTTAAGAAGATGATGAGGAAGAAGAAGTTTGATTTTTTGATTTTAAGAGAGACATGGATTAGGCCTATGAGAGAGACCATGTAAAAAAAGCGCGCCGTGCATTCTACCTCAAAGGCGGTGCGGAAACGAATGCATCCACCATTTACAGTGCGATTTCCTGATGTTGACGCACTGTGAGCTCTCCTACGTAAAAAGTGCAAGTTACTACTTTGTAGAGAATTTTCCGCTCTACATTTTTGATTAAGCAAAAATTTTTGCACAACCAATATCAACCGAGATATTATAAGCGAAAAACTGATTTCGGTACCTTTGACCCCGTATAACTTTGTTAGCGGTCGCGATATCGATGGGGACTTTTCATACGTTATTTATGTCAAAATGAAGGTGTATGCAAAAATCCAGCTTGGTCCTAATTTTTTAGAAACAACACCTCTTTTTCGTCTAAAGTTACTGGGCTATAAATTGAGTATTTTAATGCATGTAATTGTTGTCAGTGTTATATTTTATTGCAGGTGTATTCGACTAAAATCAGTGGTGTACTTGTGGCGGCGCTCACCTTATTACATGTTACATCTCTACTAGCTTTTAGTAATTTCATTGTTGGGACGACAGGCTCGTTCACATTTATTTGAACAAGTAGCTGGTCTGCTTCCCCTTTACAACTTTCCGCTGTGCGGACCTCACTGTACATACTACTCTCCTCCCGTTGATTTTAGAATACTCTTTTGCGCATCGTCATTGTGTGTCATCATTAAATTACATTCCACATGTACTGGTTTCGTTCAAAGTAGTAGAATTTTCAAAATTTTTGCCCCCTCGTTGTTTGTAGTGTTCGGCATATCCAATGGAGTAGTAGTGAAATAGAAGTGAAATTATATAGAATGGCGTGGTTGCGGCAGTGTGTATTGTGAGGTTTGCACTGCGCAACTGCACGTCATGAGTGATAAAAGCGTGCCATACTTACCTGTCGATCGCCACATATTGTCATCGTCATCGTCACTCATTTTTACCATTTTCACTATGTGTGTGTTAATTTAAAAGATATTGCTATAAATATTTAACTAACGCGAAGTTAAGAGGTTCATCATGCGAATCAATTACATTTTATCTCTCTCTCTCTCTATTATGATTATTATTATTACTAAATAAACAAGTGAAATACTTCTTTTTCATGTTAACACAGGAATACAACACATCTTTGCTACGAGCTGTACTTATTTTTCTTTTTGATTGTACAAATTGTGTTATAAAATAACTAAATGGTTAATATTAAATAGCTCTGTGTCTGAGCATGTTTCGAAGCAGTGCAGAGCTGTAGATACGTTGATCTGTATATATGTGTATAAATATATTACCTAAGTGTTTGTTGCCCTTGTTCACATCTTCGCATAAATGTGGATCGTTTAATTTATGTATGTAAGAATCTCCTCCATTTTTGACCAATGCAAGAGACAACTTGTTCATCGTAGTCAAGAGACGTCGATTCACTCTGACACAGAGTTTGTATGAATGTTAGGACTTCTGTTGTGTGCGAGTGCGTTAAATTATATATCTATTAATCTTATTGAATTCTGTAAATTTATTCTATATTATATACATATAATAATTATTATGGTATATAGTTAATTGCATAGGAAATATCTCAAACCAACTATCGATTAAATTAGGAAAATATCAAAAATTTCATATAACGTCCCTTAACTTTTATACAACTATTACTACACAGTTGCTTGTATTCATTATTGCAATTTAACGAACAATTCGACATAATAATAATAATAACCTCCACACAATGTGCGTTTCTACTCCTTTCTCCCCTGGTATTTCTATGATGTAACTGTTGGTAATGCTTGTATATCTTTGTTTAAGTTTTGTAATATATAGATTCAACTGTATCAGTGAGAGATGTAATTGGTTATGTTGATTGAAAATATGTTTAGAGATCTGTTGCGCTAATCACTTAGTTATCAGGATGGAAATTTAAACGTACTTTGCTAGTCACTTAGTTACTTTGCTACCTCCTAGGTGTATGTATATAATACGGTTATTATTTCACTGGATGTTCATTGAGATGGTGTTCCATGGTTTTATTTTTATACACTATAGATATTAGTTCGTAGTACTTAGTTTCTTATTGGTGTAATGATTTTTCATGCTGCTTCTCGATATTGTCCACTTTGATACTGTGTGTAATTGACTTCTAAAAAATTGTTGTTTTCACTTGCCTTAACACTAATCAAACCTGCCAACGCCCAACTTGTGTATCAGAATATGGCGATTGGTTTGAAGTATCACGTGGTGGTGTTATCGATTGAGTTTTGTCATAAGGCAGAAAGTGGTATGACTAAGCAATAAAACTACAATTTTTCTAATGTGTAAAAACAATCTTATTCAAGTTAAATATGTGTAAGTGATTAGTTCACATATCCTAAATATATTTTTAACTTTTCAAAATGTGTAGATTGTGAACTTTACTTAAGTCGACTGAAGTTATTACCTGCAAAGTTTTTAATTTTTTCAGTTGAGATTTCGATATGCCGGCGGTGCTTTTCAGTATATTTCATCAGGCCATATCGAAATCTGAGCTCTGTCTGTTGCTACATGCCATTGTAAATGTTGAGCATTCTCCAGTGGCTTGGTTTGCCCAAGCAGTGAAGTACGCTGATTATTTGTGATAGCTATCCCTGATTTTAAAATAGCTTTTTGTAATTTCTGTTTGGTGTTTCGCGTCCGCCTCACTGTGCTAACATTCATGGAACGGCGCGCCGACGCAAAACGCTAAACCTTGGTACATTTTTTGAAAATAAATTTTAAAATTGTATAAATATAAAAAAACTATCTATATTGCCTTCATACTTCCTAACTTAATATATTATATAATAATGCACTGAAGTATTGGGATGTTAGACTTTTAATACTTTAGTACTATCACTGTGTCACAAACAGTGGCCATTTTAATATTAATCTCAGTACTGGAGGGCACTTTGGAAGGAAACACCTCCTTGGTTGTTAACGGTAGGTGATCCGCATGCACACATTTGCCTCCAAACGGACCGGTCGCGCGCATTGACCATTATTTCTATATTCAAGGGCTGTCGCAGTGGACCGCCAAACCTTAATAATGAATATCATTTTTGTACCTCCTGTTGGAGTGGTGGATTGGCCCGCTTTGGAGGCCTATCAGGCTTTTGCATCACCTAAACTTTTGCACCCACACTCAGTGGGTCTTCTTAGGCAAATGTACTTTGAAAAGGTTTCGTCTGGGTTTGAGACTTGTTTTTGATGCGACATTAAATTTGCCACTGTTTAAAAATTGACGTGTCTCAATCAATTTCAATTGATACGTCTAGGTTAAAAATTGATGTGCTCGAAGGATCAAAATTTTGTTTATGTGGGTTGGTTTAATATAACCAAAAAATATTAAAGATTGTAAGAAATTTTCGGTTACAAGTGTTTTGTTCCTTTAGAATTCTCTGTAGGGTTAGTTTTCTGTTTGCAATGAAGGTGTTTTCTAACCTCTTCATAAATTAAGCAAAGATAAAGATATCAAATATAGTTTCTTTTATAAAAAGGGCCCAATGCTGTATCTCGATTTGCCACAGAAAATAAATTATATAAGGAAAGTCTTTTATAATCTACCAAACAAATTTTAACATTTTACTTTACAAAAAATTCCATAGACAACCATTCGAATCGTTCGATGCATCTCAAGCAAAAGATACAATAGAAAATTTTAAAAAGGAAGAAAAATTACTTCTATTGAGATTATACAAAATTCACTCTCATTTACTTAAATGGAATTACGGTACAACCAAACTAAGCATCTACACTCTTGGGATCCTTTTAATGAAACACCATGTATATAGAATATAATTTCTCTATACTCTACCAGAGTGTAGTTCAGCTCCATAAATCTTACTACCAAAATTATGCCATTACAACCAAGAAATTTGTTAGATAACTCAAATCAGATACTAAATAAAATTACTTTTGTACATAACGCCCTGTATCGTCACTGTTGGGGGCTCAAATTTTGTCACGCCCTGTATTACATTAGCCAAATTGGAAATACCTAATTAAAATACTTCTACATTAATAATATAACAGTTGTTGGGCCAATAAATTAATAAAATATTTGCAGAAATACTCTTTGATTAACATTTATTATTAACAGCTCGACAACTAAGGCAAAAATTTAAAAAAAATTGTAGTTAAGTTAGAAAAAATGTGACAAGTACCTGCAGACATATTTTTGTGTAAAACTGTAGTTATTTGTTGTATTCAGATGAATTTTTTAATGGAATATCAGTGCTAATAGGGCAAACCTTGATTGTACATGTTATGATTAAACGAATAATACACTTTTTTCCATATTATTCGTCTAACGTTTGAATTATACGGTTGCCTACAATCAATCAGTGGGGGAGGGTTTGGCTGCGATGTTCAAAGGATGGTGTTTTCGAATAAACTGTGCCTACTCCGGTACCTCTAGAGTTAGCTAAATGTTTTTAAATAATTGAATTTACATTGTATACATCTTTCAAATGCGTTGATATAATTCATATCAATCCAAGTGTGTAATTTACAGTGGGTAACTCTAAAGTTATGCATGTTTACATTTGGCAGTTGTTTATCTGTGATCGTATTGCGTTATCGATTGAGTTTCTCTTCTTTCAAACATTAATTCGTTTATTGCGATGTTACATTTAATTCTATATTTCAACTGTACTGGATATTTTGATTTGTGTTCTTATTAATATACAAAAGTGAAATTACAGTGGGCTCTTTTTTTTACCTTCCTTTTTCCTGTACCTACCATATTTTAAATATAAGCGAATGGTTTATTTAATAGCTGTAAATATAATATTAGCAATTCTAACCTAAAAAATTATTTAAGTACTTACTTTACTTTAGTGGATGTTTTCCATTTTGAACTTTAATCGTATAGTAGTAATTTTGGTCTTGCGTTCTTTGTATGTACCAAATTTTAATAATAAGTAACTTCTTTATTAGCCATAAACATGATTTCTCAATTCTAACCTACAAAAGTTTTGCTTAATTTTTGTACAATTGCTACGTTATTATTTAAACTCTTGAGGTTTTCATTCATAGTTTAAATAATATGCTAAAAAGCTGTAAAAAGTGCTCTGTAAGAATTGTTAAATACACAATTGCTTTATGTAGTACAAAAAAAAATTTTTTTATACTCGTAAGATCGAATAGTGTTACCTGATGTACTAAAGGTGGTGAGATAATACACGCCTAGGTGAAAAATACCTCAATTTAACAACTAAAATCCATGAATTAACAACATTAAGGTTAAAGCGAGTTTTGTAATTGCGTTGACACCAACTTTGTATTATTATAAATATTATAATAAAATTGTAAGTTACAGTTAACCTCTATCGGTCGATTACACCTTGAACCAACCATATGAAAATCAGCGTGAATAGAAGCCATTAAGTCCCAAAATATTTCTTTCCTCCTTCTTAAAATAAGACAAAAATTAAAAAAATATTTAGGAAATGATTCCACAAGAATATTTGTATGGTAATTTTTGTTTTAGGTAAACGAAGCAAAAAATTTAAAAACTGACTGACATAGGTACCTATGCTTTGAAATTGAAATACAAACCTAAACTATTCATACAAAGCTTTCTCATTTGAAAATAATTAAATTAATTACACGAAGATACACATGGTTGGAGTAGCATTTCAAATATACAAAGGTGTTACAGTTTTAGAGCTTTGCTAAACACTGACAAAAAGTGTTCTCGAGCAATAAGCACTCAAAAAAGTGCTTGTTATTTTCAAGCAGTAAGCACTGTTAATAGTGAAGTGCTCGAGATTATTAATGCTTTAAAATCACAACTGAACATTAAAGACTTTTTAAAAATTTAAATAATGAATAAGTATCTACCTAATGAGGCAAGAATTTCATTGAATTCGATTAATAGACTTAGAAATATTAGAAACTACTTTGGAAAAAGTTATGAATAAAAACAATTTATTTTAAAACATTTTCCTAAGAATTATTACATGAGATAAAATTATATTTTATGTAATTTTAGAATTTTGCAAGCCTTTTCGAGAGCTTGAGCACTTTTTGGGATTGCTAAGTTCTAGGCCATTTCATGAAGCGCTCGAAGCACTAAGCACGTGCTCCCAAGCACAAAAGTGCTTAGAATGCTTAAACCAGCGGTAAGCACAGCTATGTGCAGTTTCCAATTTAATTTTTAAGAAAATGTATTTGAAGTATTGAAATCAGTGTGATTAGAAGCCATTAATTTCCAATATAAATATCTTTTTATTTATTAAAATTACACAAATTTTAAAAATATTTTGGAATAAAACTCGAAAAAAGTATTTATTTTATGTTAACAATGTAGGGAATTTTTAAGCTCAGCGAAATGGCGCTACATATTACCTGAATTTAAAAAATAATTCCTACGCCACTGACACCTAGCAAACGTTTTCATTTAGAATAATTAAAGCACCTACAAGAAGATACACAGCTAGATGGAGTTCCATTTCATATATGTTGCAAACGAATTGCAGTTTCCAATTCAATTTTTGATAAAATATCATTTTTAAATACTCATTTTGAAATATTTATATATGGAAATGAGTCTGAGTAGAGGACATTCATTTCCAAAATAAAGTTACAGTTTCAAATTTAAATTTGGTAACTTATATCTTAATTAATGATTTTCTGAAAATATCTGCCAACTTTGTTGCAACAGGCGAAGTTCGTTAAGTAGTAAGTATTATCAAATTAATTTTTAAAGTTATGTTAGGTAGGGGAGGGTGGGCCACAATGAGACATTTGAATTATATTATTATTACTTGTTCACAAGTGCTGTAACTTTGTGTCACGCCTATGTTCTTATACTACATACACAAATATTGGTTGTATTACAAACACCACCTCGCTACTACGCCGCTGCTTCGGTAGAAAATTAACAAGTTGACCAATGTTAGTATCCCGGAAACCCAATCGAAGAAGGAGTAGTTTCCAAACAAATAATTAATAGGTGCCACCGACTTATAATTTACTAACACCGTCCGAGATATAAAATGGGAAGTCGGACCCTAAGATAGCTAATCACCTACCTTTTCTACCTCGTATCTCCCTTATGTAGCTTATTTCCAGATCGTTTGAAATAAAGGGCAGGCCAAATTGCAACCAAAACCTCATTTAATGAATAATACCACAAACCCCACAATTATAATCGTTCGAGACAACAATTGAAAATAGCAGTCCCAATTTTACGTTCCCGAAATAAAAACTAATGACTTAACTTGGGCAAGACAAACTTAAGGACTATAATTGCGCTTACCAATACAAAATAATATTAAATTTTTACGCAAATTACGTCACTAGGAGGCCTCCGCAGAACGAAATCATGCGATGATCATAAACACCTACGAATAGAAATGTTCAAGCTGAGAATTTATTAAAACGCAATACAGTCCTACTCTTGGAGTACCCTATATATATATGGTTTACGTAAAATTGGTTCCCCCAATAAATCAAGTATTACAATTTGTACGTATTATCTATACATATTCTCACTAAACCCCCAATATATATAGTACAATACAATGACCCCAAATCACAGAATGCATTAATTACTAGTCGTAGATAGTGAAATTATAAATAACAACAGCCAGGTTATAAAATTTTAAACATAAACACTTTTGATTTCACTTCCCTTTCAATTTGACACGGCTATCGTTACGGCTGCACTCCAGATCTGATATTACCGGCTCCAGGCGTGCCTGTTCCGTCTGTGACAATCAACTGCCCCAAGGTAACTCGGCGAAGACTGCTTATCACTTGGGCCAAATGGTAGAATGAAAAATCTTTTGGATTATAATTACGGTTTTCCACCCGTGCGACTTATTTGCCTAAATTAATTCGTTGGATATTAGAATTAAGGTTCAGGGAAGATTTAAGACTGAACAAATTTTCTATAAATATTTAACTCACCAGTTGATGGGACTGGCATACAAAAAATATCGTCTTGACCGGAATAATTCTATATTGGACAATTTAATTCGTGGAGTATCAATGCTTCCCCAATCATGGGCAACAACTCCTGTATAGTGAGTTTCAAATCGGAAAAATGATTTCCAAATCGATAGCGATTTAAATAAAATTAATTGACAGTACACAATTACTGCCGATCAGAACGTCGATATTTAAGTGACGTCTTTTCTAAACTAGTCGTTCAAACTTTCTCTTCTCCCACTCACCTTCCGATATCTAATACGCTGCGTTTCCGTCGAATATGTCGACTTCGAAATGCAAAAATTTCTATAATTAATCACCAATTAAATATGTAGAATGGGTTGCCTTCAACCAGGCGCGGAATTCGTTACATTTGTTTTTCCAGATCCAGAGCTATTTTTAAGTTTTCAATTATTTTATTCCTTCTAGAAGCCTGATTTTATTGGTAACTATTATGTTTGGTCAAATTCTATAATTACTTGGTTAGTTTCTCTTATATTTCTTTGATTTTAAATTAGTAGTCGTACACTTTAATAGACTGAATCTTGCAATTGTGGTGGGCCACAATGGAACGTGTCTCATTGTGGCTTAGAAGTTTAATTTCTGAATAATATAAATAAACTAAATATATAGTATTTTTTACTCTGATCCCAGTGGCGGTTTTTGAGTAAGTCCTGATATACCTGATTAAAATATTAAAATTAATCTTTTCTCTTCTGTATTTAAATAATTATTAAAATGAACTAACTCTACAGAAGTTTATGTTCTAATAAAAGTTCCGATCGTCTTGCGCGATTAAAGCTTCAGGCGTGAAGGTGGCATCTATTCGGCCCCCACGATTCTCTGTATTCGGCAAACATCGCCTGACCCTAAGTATATTATGATTATTGATTATAGCGTTCATTTAGTGGGCCGAACAGATTCGCCCGCGCCCAAATTGCAGTTTTGTGACTAGTAAACAGTGAGTACTGTTAGTAACCTTCTAAAGATTGACTTTTCAAGACTTTAATTGAAGAAAAACTTGAAACAATAGGCAGGCCCACGCCGAATTTAAATTTAATACAAAAAATGGAGAGAAAGCATGGATAATGTTTTCTGTCTCATTGTGGCCCACCCTCGCTTACTGAAAATAATATTATTAGTGTGATGTGAATCACACTATGTTATTCTATACTTGCTCGTTAAGATTATGGTTTATTTTGCATATTATACTTTCATTTCAATAATAAACGTTGGGCGTATGCATAATTTATTTAATAGACTTGTACAAGGGATTTGTATTTATTAGACAAGCGGTTTTGTTTGGATTGTAAGTAATTATTCTTAGGTAGTTAAAAAATGTGTATTTGTAATACAAGCAGAAGTAGATGGTCAGTGTTTACATGAAAATGCTATTTATTTGATAATATCAATGGTGAATATTACAATACATTATACAAAAGTTATAGATTATGCTACTTTTCTAATAAAAACTTCAGTTATTTGACTACCAATGTTTTGTATGAGTATTCCTTGAACTTCTGTAAAAGTACCAATACATTAAATAAACAGTGTCATCCATCTATAGCAAATTATTATATTGTTTAATGCTTGTAAAACCAGCAAGGTGTGATTGCATTTTGGGTATTTACATTTATGGTAAGTTTTATTTTTAGAGGTGGTTTTGATCACAACAATGAAATAAATCAAAGACAATATTACATCAGACATTACATAATGTATAGCTATTGTAGATCGAGTATTTTGCTATTATTAAGGCTGGTCTTTGCACTTGGCAATTTCTTGCATATAGCTAACTTATTTTCATTTTTTGAGATTAAAGCTATAGATCGCAACATGTTCAATATTTTGTATACCTATCTACTGATTCGAAAAAATTTAGAATCTCTCAATTAAGTTATGAATATAAAAGGTTAGATATGTTTTCAGTAAATAAATATTGATAAAATAATGAAATATTGAAAAAATTAAATTTTCTTTTGGTTAGTAGGTAGATACATGGTAGATCTACCATTATCAGTAAAATAAAATTTATATTGAATTTGTCAAAATTTTTAAATAGCTTGAGATGGTTTTTACGAAGTTGTAAACAGCATAAGAGAAGCACGTAGGCAACACTTCGTACAGAGATAAGAGGGTTAAAGACTATTAATGAAATACACAACTGCATGTGTTCGTTTGATATGTTTTCTACTGTAAATAAATAATTGAAATGTTTCTACTACTTGCAAGGGTATTCTGTAGTAATATATTATAAGGCTCTACGCTGTAAGCATACACTTAGAACTAGAACGTCAATAAAATTATATTTGGTGCTTAGACAACCCAATATACAATAATGTGATATTAGTTTCAGGTAAACGCTAGCCTTAAGTGCTAAAACGAATTAGTATATCGCCCCAAGTATTAAGTATAATATTATTACCTACCTACTATTATGATACTACAACAACATATTGTTTGTAGATCATTATTCTATTTTTTTTTATGTAAGCTACTCAAAAATGCATGGGGATATTAGTGTAAGATACTTAGAGGCAACACCAATTGCGTTTATAATGAAAAACCTACCAAAATAACAAAATGTAACGTCTTTTTAGTAATGAACATGAAAATTACAACAAAAGTACGTTTAAAGAAGAAGTTTAACAATATTATAATAAAAATCGTTATTGTTTCTTTTCACTTAACTTAAATGTTGGGTACAAGACGTTACAGAGTTAGCTGGAGATGCTTATCCGCTATCTTCTACTCCATCCAGTATTGTTAGGAGATTTCAAGTGATTGACCTTTTTCCACTAATCAAAACATTTTTCAGAATCATGAATTTTTACTTGCGTTTGTCACTAATCGTCCTGACCCTGAAACTGCCAGAGACTAGCCTGAAACATCAGGCTAGTCTCTGGCAGTTCAGCTTTATCTCAACCCATAACATCGTCAGCATCACTTCAACCATCCACAACTATTCAGTTTTTAACACTAATCCAGAAGCAGCCTTCTGAATCAATACGACCATTTCCTAAAGCTTCTTCTTCTTCTCCGTTTGTGTATAGGTCAATGACCTGTTAATTACCTACAATAGAATAGGTTTCGTGAGCCCTCTTTTGCACGTATGCTGGGTAAGAGGGTAGCCTAACCTGTCCAACAGAGAAGAGAAGTTCCACTATAAGGTTTACGATTATCATCGATGTTTGTATGACAACCGGGACCGACGGTTTTACATACCCTCCGAAGCACGACCGGTTGCATATGCCCTAAAGCTGAAGCTTGTAAAACACCTGCCGTAAACCTCGCCGAAAAGGGAATTACGGAGTTTTAACTAACACTCCGAAAAAAATGGACATGGAGAAGACGAAGTCAGAAAAATTTGAGGAGAAATAGCAAAGTAAAAAAGGAAGACTGCTTCTGCAGACATGCATCCCCATACCATAACAGATGCCGGGCGTTTTATTGTTGGAAGTACGCGTTTTGGTGAAAATTCTTCTCCAGAAAACCTTTTAACATATGTATTACCAGTGTGGTTATTGATACCAAAAGTGGATACTGAGTAGCACCGTTTGCCACTGTTCTGCTGTCCAGTAGCGATGTTCCTTACCTATTGCAAACGGTTGAGTCTCAGTTTCTCGGAAAACGGTAGTTTCTTGCGGTATCTAAAATTCAGAAGTCTTCTTCTCACAGCAGATCCACACAAACACACCAGTAGCTTCTGACCATAATTTAGTCAGTTCTGTAGACTCGAGGCTCCTGTCAGCCTGATTTGCAATCATTCCAGTTTCGTCATACTTCCTAATTACTTACAACAACAACGGTTGGTTGATTACATTGTCTTTTTGTTAGCAATTATAAAATGTGTATTAGATAAAGTGGTATCTATATTCGTGTTAGAAATTATCCAACCACATGAATGTTATTCCAAAATTGTGCTTTGAAGTTCTAATACGATGCAGATAGATGAAATGGGATTGTAATTCCTGGGTCTAATTTCTTGGCATTGTTTATAGTGTTTTTCCAATAAAGGCAAGCAATTGTGGAATAAGGCGTGGGGTTTTGATTTCTCATGGTGATGCTATTAAAATAATAACAACGTTGTTTATGTTTCTTTACGTACATTTAAATAAATAATACATCAGACTTTAAACACTTAAAAAGAACTTAATGATATATAAATAATAAGCAATAAGTACCCACATTCCCGTTGCCCAAATATTTTCCAAAAGGGTAAGAAAATGCGTATTCAAACCTACATTGTGATCCGGGACCCAGTGAATGGGAAAATTGCTATAAGTTATACTGTGTCCTACATACATAAAGATGGCGTTCATTCCAGCAAACAGAAACGGTTTTCCTGTCCAATAATGCTTCACGTCTATCAAATAGTAACAGAAAGACAGCAGAATGAACGCGAAACTGGATGTAACCAGCACAAACGATAATGACCTGTTAAGTAAGATCATTAACTAGAATCAGCCTGCGGATGGGTATTGATTTTTACTTACCAAAGGTTTTTGTTAATTGGTATAAGCCCGTCTTCCTTCGAAAATCCACAAAGAGCTCCCCCTATTATTCCCAGCGTTACACCCCAAATTAGCCATCTTATAATTCTGGCAGAGTGTCCTTTGTAAAACAATACTATGGCGCCAGCTTGTGCACCAATTATTACTTGTATTATTGACGTGAGACATCCTAGAGAAACATACACGGGATGAGAATAAAATATAAAATATAAATATAAAATATAAAAATATAATATAATATAAAGGGTGTCTGTAGACATTTTTAACCATGTGTATTGGGTATTATAACATACAGTATAATTTATGAACTTTCTTTAAAATAAATTATGCTCAACACAGCCAAAGAAATACGGTATGGTGTAAAAACTCAGACGATTTGAAAATTATTTTATACATAGTAGATTGTATCAATACAGAACCTATTTGCTGAAAATCTTCAATTAAATAAAACTTACCTAGTATTCCTTCAGGATCAAACGGTTCTGATTTATAAACATCAATAATAGTTGGATATTGGAACCTGTGGTTCCCTAATATTACTTTGTCAATATACCCTGTAGCTCCACCTGTACATCCCAAATATTTTCCTTCCTCATGGTATCCTCCTGGGCCTAAGTAACCTCTTCAGAAAATATTAATTAAATTATTGGCTCGATTGGAAGAGGATGTTTAACTTACGCAGGGCAATTTGGTACTTGTAGCATGAATGTTAGAAGATTGTGGACAACGAGCAGCAAGATAACAACCATCCATTGGTACTTAAGAGCGAAAATATCTACCCAGATGCTAAATACCTTTTTCTGAAAAAGTCGTAGAAAATGTATGTTTGCCAACTGTTGATGAAGTGTTACAATGTTATCAAGTTAATACAGTAGTACCACTCAGGTCTACAATTAGAAGTGCTATTTGTGTGTTAACCTTATTATGCAGCATAACTTTAAAAAGATAAAGAAAAATGAAAAATAAAACTGGAGGTATCTCAATCTAAAGTAGAAACAACTTCTTACTTACGTTTCCTTCTTCGAATTGTTTTCCATTCGAAAATAGAATAAATATTGAAGCTGCTGCAAAATAACAAATTCCAAATCTTTGTAGAACTCCAAACACTCTTAGTTGGTCGAGGTTTCGTCCTCCTCCTAAGAATAATCCCAAAGCAAATAAAATACATGATCTCTAAAAGAAAAAAATGATTTTAGTTATGATAAATTTCGAATACAATTATATAATTTTCTGGGAAAACTAGGTTATGGAAATTGCGTGTGAAGACATCTTTCGGATATATATGCTGCTTATTTGTCACGTATGTGTAAGATATTATAAATATTGTAGGTATTTCTACATATTTCATAAAAGGAGCGCTCGGTACGGGAATGTTGAGAAGGAGGTGAGGAGACACATTGTCACCATTTTCCAGAATGTGAGGCGGAAAGACAAGAACATAAGAAACGAGAAACAGAATAAAATCAAAGTGGGTAGTAGATGTAAACAGAAGGGTGGAAAGAGAAAGGAAAGGGGGAAGAATAATAAAGAGGAAAGGGAAGAAGATAAGTGAAAAAGATGAGAAAATGGGAAAGCGGTTGATGGAAGTAAACAGTAATGAGGAAATGGATGCAAATGGAGGGCGAAATAGAGAGAAGAAAAGAAAAAGGAAAGGCGCGAGAAATTGAGTAAATGAGAAAAGGAAAAGAAAGGGTTTGGTAGAAGAAAAAGGGCTCGGCAGAAAAAGAGAAGGAAAGGGTTCGCAATTATTTTTTGATAAGAACAAGGGCCGTAGGTACAAAGGGTGTAGAAACTTTTCTGTTCTTTGTGGATAGCAGACAATATTGGGCTACGGGTGGGCTTACGGCACAGCTTTCCGAGGACGGTATTTTGTGGTTCCGTTGGTCCGAAAACATTTTTGAATGGTATCACAATCATACAACATCCAGCGCTCTCAAAGATCTCGTCAAGTTACATGGTTCCAAAGTTACAGTGTTTTATAGAAAAACCTTCAGCGAACTGCGTTGGCCCATCGGACCATTCCGCGATACCGAGTAGTATTCGCGACGTTCTTCATTCGTTTTAGAAAATACAAGCGATGGAAAATTTACTACAAATTTTCCTAAAAATAACGAAGTCTGACGCACGTCTTCAACTTCATAGGGAAGCCAGGGGATGACAAAGCTAGATATAGGGATGCGCTTTTTACGGGTAGGTCGGGACGTGGTGCCGTTCGCCTCCTACGGATCCAAAATGAGTCGTCGTTTTTTTAGCGCCGCCTACTTTCGACCTCTGCGTTTCGGCTTTTTTCACCCTAAAGAAGGTCTTTTTAAAAACAAACACTTGTACGAAAATTCTAAGGCAAGCAGCGCTCTATAGAATCGCTCAAATCGCGGTTACATTAATAGGTAATTCAGCAACAAGCCCCCAAACGTAAATTTTGGCCCGTTTCTTTGACAGACTGGGGCGGCACAAAAAATGCATCCGACGCGACGTCTTTTTTCCCGCCAGAATTAGTTAGCAGCAGTTTGCTGTGAGGCAAAAGTAAATTTGCTTCGATAGGTCGAGTTGTAAGCAGTTAAAGTGGTCAAGTACGTCCGTTTCGAAACGGTATATCCGATTAGGACGTTGATCACCGCTTCCAAGAGTGCGCCGCATTTGAACGGATTCGGTTGAAAAATAGAAAAAACTTTTTTTGGAGAAGAAATTGGTTTTTCAAATGGTTTTCTCGGGGGACGGGTTATCAGAAGGTATAGCCATGGGGTTTCACTCCTACAGCGTTACGTCCAGTCTTTTGGTGCCCTGATGCGTGTCTCAAACCCGCTTGGTGGCCGTGGCAATAAAAGAAAAAAGTTCGGAGACCACGACGTCCAAACAAAAAAATCGCTGAAAAGTCCTCGGTAGGGACAAAATGCCGATCTTCTCCACCACGCTAGAATATTTCGAAATTTTACACCCGGTTCGATTTTTCCATGATTTTTGGGTGCATTTCCAACCACCCCGTGACTCTTCTACCGGACGAATTAACAGTGCCAAAGTATTTGACCTCCCCCTTCCAATGGGTTAATTGCGCGTCTCGGAACGGTTTTGGTGGCCTTCGAGTTGGCAGCATCACTAGTACTCGGCATTGACATAACGCTGTTTGTGTGAATAGAAACTGAGCCACCAACTGTCTGTTTCCATGGAAGAGGTTGGGAAAATCGGATCGAATTCTGAATATTCTACTCCATTAAGTAAAAAATTTGTGTGATGGTAGCTCAGTTGGTAGAGCGCTCGCTTGCTGAATAAAACGGAATCTGGAATTTCTGTCGTTCAGATTCGACGTTAAACTGTAGGTCCCCTGTGTTTCTACCTTAGCGCTGAGGAGAAACACGTGAGGAGAAACACGTGGCAGAGAAGAGGTCGATGACCAGTAGTGGGACGGAAAGGTTGATGGTGATGATGATTAAGTAAAAACTATACAGAGCAATCAGAAATGATTGATTGAGTTGGCAACGCTTGGAACCAAATTTGGATTTACAATAAATTAAGCTCGTTATGCTTTGACACACGATAATTCTAACCAGTGTGATTTGTAAGAAGAAGTAATAGAAGACTCTCTACATATATGTATTTAAAAAATCGTTTGCCGCGCTCATATAGCGAAGTTGGTGACTTTTTATGTGTTACAAATTACCAGACATTCTAACACAATTAATCATTTTTAATTTCTCTGTACTTCTGTCTAACAAGATTCTACTTTGCGTATAAGCAAGGCAATAGTTTTGTTCTTCATGACTATTTTTATCGAGAATTTAAATTTATTTACCCTTAGCACATTTCGAAGAGCAGCTTTTTTCGATATCCCTCTCCTCATAATGGAAGACACTGAAATTGGTATACAAACGCCCATGATCCACATGAACCACGGAAAAACCACGTCTGATAATTGCAAACCATTCCAAACTGTATGGTCCAAGACTTGGTAACCACCGCAACCATAGTTGACGAATATCATCAAAACTATGCTGATGCTGTAAAACCAAAGATAACAAATCCATTGGAATATTTCCTATTTAATGTTCCTTTTACCCTCTAAAGGTATCTAATGATTTGAGCCGCTTCTTCTGCTGACTTTTCTCCAGATCCTTACCACATGGAGCAGTTGGTCGATCAAGCCTGTTGACATACACCCTCCATACATAAACAGCACTTGAAGCGACGAGAAGAAATAGAGCGTAAATTAGGAACACCGTTAAAATTGCTGCAAATTTAAAATTATTGGAAGATGCAAGACTATGGATTTATGTACTTACGGAAATAAATATTGACTGGTTCTTTGAGGGTCTCGAAGTGGCATTTATTGCCCGAAATTTTCAATTCGTACACTCCAAATTCCCCAAAAATTTGGTCCAAATTACATAGCACGCTATGATTTGAATTAACTGCGCTTGTTGGTAGATCTTCTTCCAGAATACGCCAAACTCTAGCATGGTGTGTACTAACTTTGAGAGTTGCGCTGGTGTTGACGGTTTCTTCTTTTGTAAAGGGACACTAGAAGAAAATTTTTAAATACCTTTGGAATAAATTGAAACTTGTAAATCCTGATGGTATTTTTAGGATGGACTTACCTCTAGGCACTCCTTATAAAGGCTGTAAAGGTAAACTGTTTTAGAGGATGAAATATTGAAGTAAGCTTGATCTCGTGCTAGTTTGGCCATGTTAAATCCTTGAAAGACTTCATCGCCGTAATTTTCCGTCCACGATAGTATCCCCATTTTGAAAGTTATTACTTTTATTAGTCACCTGGAAAATAACGTAATCATTTGCATCATTATAGTTCAGTTTTAAATTAAAGTAGTTTAGATGTATACGTTTATAATTAAACATTGTTATTTTATGCAAAAATGCAAAATTAATTTCTTCAAGGCTGTGAATGTTTCAGCTATCTTGGAAACGTTTCCGTTTTTGTGAAGGTTTCAAGCGGATGCTTGTAATCTCAAGGGTACACAGCTTGTGCAGCGTTATGAACTGAATTTGCATTTAATTACCTGCACTTAATCAGTGCATTCTGCTATTCAGCAGCTGTGTGCGGCTGTAACCTCAAATTACAAGTTCTTGGCAACAGAGTTTCCGCCTGAAATTCTCGATTTCGGTCATTTAATCAAGGGATGAAGCTCTAGTCTGTTCTTTTCGTAGGAAGTCGTAGAAGAACAAAGTAACTCCATATTAAATATATAAAAGCGAAGATTGTTTTGTGCGCGTTAATTATAAGCTGCAGTCTCGTAAGTAATTACATAAGAAATATGGATAATAGGAAGGGAATATTTATGAATTTATTTATAAACAATGCTAGAAGACTGGTCAGTCGTTTAGATGTTTTACAACATATACAAATGCTAAATTTAGGAAGATTCTAAATCTGTTACATACATACATGGTAAGGTATCTTAAGAAAATTGTCTGAATTACAATTATACGATAATAATGTTAAATAAAATGAACCTGTTTGTTAGGCAGTGGTTTTTATCTACTGTGAATATTATTTAAATGTACGCCCAACAAATAAATATTTACTAAAATATACTTATCTTTTGTCGGCTCTCAATAATATTCGGTAAGGATAAAAAGGTGTGAACGAGAGGCGGGGCCGGCAAGTATTTCTTGGAATGTGAAGAATTAGGAAGGGGTGGCAGGATGTTAAGAAGGGTCAGCAGCGGTAGTCTACTAAAGGCAGTGTTGTTGATAGCACGGCTAGGCTTGCATATCTTTAGCGTAATAACTATTTAATACCTTTTGCGAACCTACTAACTGATTGCGATACGATTATTCTCTAAGCAGAGGCAAGGTGTGATTCTAGAGTTACCATTTATGTGTTTATATATGAATATGTGCTGGAATGGCAATATCAGCTAATATAAGCATTGATGTCGCTGGCGAGGTTATGGCTTATATCCTATGATTTGTTATATGCGTTTACTCAGGTGGTTTCGTATTACCTACTTGTTTTTATATATGATTTGCAAAAACTGGGTCCTACTATCATTATTATACAAGATTGGTGTGTCTATGTAAGTAGTTGTTGTAAATAGTATCGTAGTTAATATACGTAGCTGTATGAGTAAATAATGTGTACGGCATGGTTAATCATTATTTGCCTAGAAATCACTCGGGAGGTAGTCAGTTGGCAGAGGTGGCCTTGGAAAGGCGCCTACGTCGAATTATTATTATGAATGCACCATCAATGACAAGATGGCATCGACTTACTTTTAAGCGAGGGATTGGACAATAATTATACTTTCCCTTTCGCATATGGGGTTGAGGGAGTATACCCCCTGACTCTTGTGATTAACAGAGACTCCCTCTGGAGGATTGGTGAACCAGGAGATATGCAAAATTGTAGTAATTAATCTATGATTGCGACTGGCTGCTGCCACATCAGTTAGACGGTAGATGAGCTTCCGTATCCTGTTTGAATCCCAATCCATGCGTGGGGGGCTGGAAGATTCCTGGTGAGTACAAGCGCCCAATATTTATTGACAGATTAGTAAGTCTGTGTTGCGTGTCACTTGCCTCTTGCCGCTAGTGAGTTCTGATCGCATAAGATATTTGTTTATCCAGGAACTCAATAAATGAAATCCAGAAGATATTTATAATTATATTTAACTTTTTATTTGCCCCTCGTAAAGCCGTTAGGTCGAGTCTAACGTGCTTGAGCCACGTTTGAATTATAAAAGCGTATTAGGAAAATGGTTTTTTAATAATTCTGAACGATTTTAAATACTTTGACTTTTTCTTGCGATTTTGAAAAATTACGTCGACATATTTGTATACGAGGAGTGCTCAAATTTAAAGAGTTTTAATTAAAATCCCATATAAATACCAAATATTCAATTAATTAGAAGCTAACCGTGACTCTTGTTAACATGTCCGTGGAAATTGTTTTGCTATAGCACTATTTTTACAATTACAGTTGAGTGAGTTCTATTATTTGTAGTGTGATAGAGTGCATAATAATAAAACTTCTTACAAATGAAGGCGTAAATTGGATTGAAATTCTTACAATACTCTGAGCACAATAAGGTGATCAATGTCCTTCTAAAAATCGGATGTTTGAGTGGTCAAAATCTTTTATCATGTATAAAATGAGCCTCATGTAACTTTGGTTAATCGTGAAACAGAAAAAAAGTTAATCTCCTTATTCAGGACTATAGATGGGTACCAATTCGTCAAATTTCTAAAAATTTACAAATTGGCTTTAGAAGAGTTGAAAACATCATAAAGGTATCGTATCGTAAGTGAGTGCCGGGTGGATCGCGCTTGTTGAACGAAAAACACAAGTTAGATCGTTTGCAAATCGCTTCTTCTTTACTGCAGCGATATGAGAGAGCGGAAGATGAATTTTTAGACTTAGTTGTGATAACTGATTAAATCTGGCTACACTATTTTACTTCGGAGTAGAAACATTCAAGTGCGCAGTTGTATCATACCACATCTCTAAAGTTAAAGAGATCAAATACTATGTTGTTAGTTGGTAAAGTGAAGGCATCATTTTGGGTTTCTTTACGGGTTTTCTATGTTGATTTCCTTACGCAACGTCGTACAATAAATATTATTCGACATTTTTGCGCGTTAAAGTTATACAGGCGATAAGGAATAAAGGGAAGAGAAGACAAAGTTTTGTTTGCTTTATTCGTTCCTCCAACTGCTACAAGAACAGTGCAGCGCTAGCCTGGGGAACCATATCGAAAAGTAATATAGTTTTTATCGTTGTCATATTGTAATATTCTTTTTTATAACTTAATTCCTGTTAAATTTGAACACACCTCGTACATTGTTCTATTATACCAGGGTATTTTCAAAAATACCTTTACAAAGAATTTGGTTAGACTATTTATAATATCGCTTAGAAGATAATTAAATCGTTGTTTATGGTCGTCTTCTGCATTTGTGTAGAGGAGGTATTTATAAGTTCTGCCGATATTTAAACTCAAAAACATCCAGGCAAAAAGGCACAATTTACATTTCACAGTTCGCCCAATAAAAATAATAATTTTTAGGCTATTGTTATAATACTTTTGAAAATATCGTTTTTTATTTTTATGTCAACACCGCAAACGAAATTTATCCTGATAACATTTATTTTGTGCAAAAATAAATTCATGCGAAACGTTAAGAGACGTCTATAAGTACGTATTCTTCTTAAAAACCCAAATTTATCATTTTTAGTTACTGTCTTGTCATGCACGAATCAAGTAAATAAATAAACACAATTTATATAGCTTAGTTATTTGTTAAAAGAAAAGAGATAAGCAATGCAACTATGACGTAAAAGTGACATCACAGCCGCTAAAATCAAGAGAATGCTGTTAAAGGCAAAACATTATCTACATAACTTTTTGCTTGACAGATAACGAGACACTAAATTAAATTTGCATGACGTACGCCACTGAAAATTGTGATAGTAATCTACGTTACGCCTATGTAGTTGTTAGAAATTCTCTGTATAGGAAAAAACTGTACAATATTTTACTCCCGAGTAAAAATGTGCAAGTATGCACATCTCTTAAGCAAAGAAAGAAGAAACTTTGTTATCAGCTGGTAAAGTGACAACAATATTTTTGGAATTCACAAGGGCTGCTATTGTTGATTTTCTTACAGAACGCTGTACAAATAATGCAGACCTATTCGAAGCTTTTGCGCGATAAGGTAAACGGAAAAGAAGACCAAGTTGTGTTTGCTTTCTCTCTGCTTGCCCTCATACAGCTGCAAGAACAATTGAAACCATAAATAAACTTCAGTGGGGCCTCCTTTCGCATATAGCATACAGTCCTGATCTTGCTGCTTCTGATTTTTGTTAGGCACACTTAGAATTTATAGCGGGAAGAAGATTTCAGTCAAATAACGACGTTATCGTAGCTATTCAAGAGAGGTTACGCATGCAACCCAAAGATTTATTCTAGGAAGGTATTGGAGGGCATCTAGCTCGGTGGCGCAAGAGCATTGCTAGGCAGGGGAACTACATCGGAAAGTAGTATAGTTTTCATGTTTCTAATATTGTAATACCATCTTTTGGAAATAGATTGAAGATGTTTAGAAGTATGAATTTTTTTAAATATCTAAATATAGCGTATTTAATTAGTGTTCTGTCAAGCATGAATCACGTAATTAAATCAACGCAATTCAAATAATTTATTTCTTTGTTAAAAGAAAAGATGCAGTAAATATAAATATAATTTAAGTGTAAAAGCAACACCACAGCAGCTAAAATATAGCGAATGCAACTAAAGCAAGGAAGGTCAGTGCATTATTAAAAATGAATATTTCTTATTTTACACGTTAAATTGTAATAATAGATGTTTTTTCTTTGTTGGTAGTACTCCCGGCAAATTTAAATTAATATGAAAGTGTGTGTGTACCATCGTAATCAGAAAGTTGGTGTGAATTTAAATGTGTAAAACTATGCGTATATAGGTTTTCGTATACTTTTAAATACAGAAAAAAGGTATTGATTTAAAGGGTGATTTACATAAAATAATGATCCTACATATAAGTTTTCATGCAATCCATTTTACAAGTGATGGCTTACCCTAATTATAATTTGAAATTTTTAATTTTTAGGACTCATTTCACGATACACTCGCGTTGACGCGTTATTGCCATATTCACCGTAAATTAGAAGCATATTAACTTTCTCTTCATTATTAAACATTTTTAATTCGTATGGCTTTAATCACCAATATTGTAATAAACATTTGTTATTTAAACATAAGTAAGGCGCCTATAATTCGTAATAATGGACCTCGATGGGGCAGTGCGAACATGCGCTGTCAGTCGAGTTCAGAGTGAAATGCGGCTCAATCGGCAACGGGGCCAAACCCCGGCTGAGGCGATCGTATTTCACTTAATTAAGTTTAGGGCGCAAGTTGTACGAATGGTTAGTGCGTAAGGGACGCCCGCACCCCCCTGAAGTAATGCGAACGCGATTCGGGGGCGGGGGTTAGCACGAATGTCAAAAAATAATGATTCGTAATATATAAGAATTTCGGTTTATAATTAAGTATGACTTGTAAAATGAGTTGCATGAAAACTTGTTTATAGAGCCATTACTTTAGGCTTCAAAATTAGGTACAACTCTACACAAATTAATTTTAGAACAATGTAAAACAAAAAGTGTAGAATTAATCCATACAGAGGGTGACAGTGGAGTTGTCACTTAAAACTGGATGACGCAACTCAAGATACATGTATCACACCCATTGAGATTATTGAATTTGTAATTGATGCAAACGCCTCGATTATTATGTTTTCTAAATCACGCTTATGTAATACCGGAGTTCGGTATAGTATTTTTTGTAATTTCATAAAAAAAAGAAACTTGTAGTGGAGTGATATCGCAACTGTTTGGTGGCATGGATGTTACAGCACCTCTTCCAGTCCAATTTCCTCCAAATATGTTATTTGAGTAACCTAACCTAGGTTAGCAATTTCAGACAAGTCAATATTTACTTCAATGAAATACGCAATCAACAAAACATTACTGATGGAAATTATGGTAAAAGTGAAAAATCATGAATTATAGGTTTTTGGCGGGTTACTATCTTTAAAAGGCATTTTCTCGAAAACTACTGATCCGAATTTGAAAAACTAGGAAGTGTTGAAACGAGAATTTAATGCTCTCTAAAATGATGTATCACTCCGCCCCCTTTCCCATTTAATATTTTAGAGACGCTCACCACTCCTAGGAGGTTGAAGTGACAAGGTTGAAAATAAACGCGAAAAGTTTCCTCCTCAAAACAAAAGTTGACAGGTTCGAGCGATTTTTTAAAAAATGATCATAATATGTAAAATTGGGCCTGTTTCGTTTTCATTGGCCCAATCTGTATTTGTAAACATAGGATTTTTAATATCAGCTTTTTTTGTGGGAGATTAGTATTCTGACAATGTAGAAGTTTCTTAATCATTTCAAGTGTTCATTTGAAATTCAAATTACCAGGAGGTCATAAAATCAAGCAGTCCCCAGGTAAACGTTCTAAGATCGCTTTGCTTTCTCATTTGTTATAGAAAATTATTCCGATCTTCGTACTTGATGATGACACCTATGACTTTGGCTATATTTAAAATTCATGAATTGTTTGCCAAGTGTGAAGAGGTTAAGATTCTTCCCACACATTGAAGTTTCTTTATGGATTCAATAGTGTAAGCCAGGCGTATACAAAATGTAAAATGTGATCGATTGACACATTTTGTACTTATTTGTAATAATTGATCTTCAGGCAATAATGAGTTAAGAATCGGCCACAGTTCAACAACTTCAAGCTGAATCTATTGTCTCTCTAATCCGCTACATTTTCTATTATCTACTCACGCATCTCTTATTGCGATATGCTGAATAACTTGGGATCGTCGAGTTAAAAAGTGATATTACTTTTAAGTTATGAAAAAGTTTAGATGTATGAGAATGTTAAACTCATAAAACTAACTGAGGTCCATTTCGGTAATTTTCTGCCTTTAGATATTAGCATAATCACCCATTCTTAGTGCATTTTAAGCATGTAATAGTGGTAACATTATAACTTGCGCTTGCAGTGGTAAATATCGTATACGAGGTTTTGCAATTAAATCCTTTAGTTTCCGCTGTGATACAGGAGATACACTAAATTAACCCAAAAGTAAAGCGATGGTGGCCGAAGATGCTAGCGCGTACTTTACGTTTCTGTAAGTCGTCATGGAGCAACGAGTGAATATTAAATTTTGCTGTAAAAATGGGAAACCTTCGACAGAAACTTGTTAAATGTTGAAAACTGTACATGATGATAACACTATATGTAGTATTAGTGTGGTTGAATGGTTCAAACGTTTCAAAGATGTTCAAGATGACGCTAAAATCGGGTGTCTCTCGATCTCTTGAGATGAAAATTCGGTCGCACGAGTTCGTGGAATTGTGGCAAAAGATCGTCGAATGACCCTCTAAGTGAAGGCAAGTTTAGGAATGAACACAAACAGGGAAGAGTTGTATCGTGCACGAACATTCCACGTTGAGACTGCGAGAGAAAGAGAAGGATAAAGAGAGAGAGAGAATGAGAGAGAAAGAGAGAGCAGGAAATAGAGGGAGAGAGAGAGAGGGGGAGGCCATTGTAGCGCATTTCTCGTGGACGACCGAAATTTTGAGGAAAATGATTTTGTTACAGACAATGCACCTGCTCATTCTACACTTATAGTGAACGTCTTACGAAACACGGTGTTGTTGATATCAATCGCCCACGCTATTCACCTGACTGGCCACCAATAGACTATTTTCTCTTTCTTTAAGCGAAAACTATTTTCAAAGAGCAACGGTTTTAGGGCGTAGAAGATTGCATAAATATATACTAGCAAGTATCATTTTTAATCCATAGTAAAAGCGAAACATTTCAAATATTCTCATGTGCACTCGTAAACGCTGTGTACACATGTATATATACATATATATACAAATAGGCGTCGGCTTAAAAAAATGGCGGCCGTCACAAAATAATTATGTGAAAGATGGCCTATAACTTTCCACAATATTATATAATTATAGCTTTCATGGTTTTTTTATAGAAGAGTCTTGGTACAACACATTTGTGTAATATTGTATAATGTAGAGAATTAGTCCATTGCCATAACAATTACAATTAAAAACAACTTCCTCTAAATATTGGAAACTCGTTCTTGCTTCATTGTTAATTTTATTATTATGGAGCTTTTACAGGCCTTGTAGGTCCATCGCTTTGGTTTGTCAGCATGAAATTTTTTTTTGTTATTCTGACTTTTTTTCTTACTTTACATTTAGAATGTATATTTATTCTGATTTTTGAGACTGGATTAAATGTACTGTTATGTTCATTTGATTTTGCCACTCCATCGGAATTAAAGCGATACTTTAATTGCCGCTTCATAAGAATCAAACTTCTATTTTAATTGCCATTTTTATGTTGATTACAGTGTTCGTTATATTTTTTTAAGATTGAGCAATGGGAGGCCACTTTCGCTAAACCTTTGAAAGTTTCCCTTCGTAGGCTGAAATTGCCGATTAATGTGTTGTCTACGCCTGGCCCTGGACGTTTTCTGCAAATTTGCATGTCAAATTATTCCAGAACTATTGCACCATATTTCTCAATGTGGTGTAATATTTTTGACCGACGCATGTTCTCGTTGGATTTAGCTCTGGAGTCGAAGTCAACATTTTGCTCGACCCGGTCACCCGATTCCATCTGTGGGGACCGTTAATAAATCAAGTACTGCAGGGGCGGCTTGGGTTTTCGATGGGTATCCATCGCGTGCATTTTCGTATCGCTGTTTTCACCGTGGGGGTGAACAGAACATCGACAAGTGTCGGGTTTAAAGAAATACGCTGAAATTTATCCCTGGAAAGGCAATTTATTGTGAAATTGCCGATCGCCTTTGGTGGATTATTATCGAGTTCATTTCGTGTTACTGTACCTGTGCCGTTGCTGCGACGAACTATGAGGGGCTTAGCAGCGAATATTTCGTTCCAAAGTTTCCCGAAGCTCATCGTTTACCTTTTTTTTTTGGACCAGAAAACATCCCAAAATTGTGCCTGCCTCTCTCTACCCCATTCATCGAAAGCCAAGGTAAACGAACTAGGATGTTGTGAAAAAAAACCTTTTACGCTGTCACTGTCAAAATTCAAGGGATTGAACCTTTTTTTAATGCGATAAAAAGCGACCTTCAGTCGTCGTTTGTTTTTTTACTGTGAATTGTAAAAAGTAATTACATATTGTATTATTTTTGTAAACTCAGACGCCACTGGCCACGTAGATTTGTTGAAAGATTTTAATTGCAGTACGCCAGGGGCGGCGAGTTCCACCTTAATCGAACGTTCAATTTAACAGTTTGTAGTATTGAACTATAATATCACCATTCGCTGTTATTTTTTGTGTATCGTCATTTATTCTTAAAAGTTTAATTATAGGTGTTTTGAAATTTATTACATCTTTTATAGTTGTATATTTTGTATTTGTGTGTGCATGAACTTTGCAAGCTTTATAAACAGGAGGGAGGCACTATAAATATGAGTCCGATTCCCGTAAGCTGCTGGCTCTTCGGCCTTCCATGAGAACCTGCAATCAGCTGTGATTTGCAAGGTGACGCCCTTTAATTTTGACGTACCCTGTACACAACTAGGAAGATTTCCTTCCGTAAGCAGTTTCCGTGAACCTCCCCTACACCTCTGAGGCAAGCTGTAGGCGTTTTTCCACCTATCCTGTTGCGGGTCGACAAAAAGCTCG